>VRLP01004243.1:0-51835 GCA_009660295.1 Lophius piscatorius | reverse complement strand
GATGGATGGATGGATGGATGGATGGATGGATGGATGGATGGATGGATGGATGGATGGATGGATGGATGGATGGATGGATGGATGGATGGATGGATGGATGGATAGATAGATAGATAGATAGATAGATAGATAGATAGATAGATAGATAGACACAAGTCAAACTGCATGACTTAAAAACACACAACTGCTAGTTTGTAGCTGTTACAGATGATTCCTCCCCTTTCTCATAAACGTCCTGTCGACGTCTGGATGTGTCGTTTGGAATCTCAAGATTTTCAACTGATTTTTCGCATCAAGCCAAAGGTAGAATGGCGCCAATACAGCAACATTTCTTCTTTTGTGTTTCCTGGCATGAGTGTTCATCCGCTCACGGCTTTTCCTTTTATACGAAGGTATGAACAAAGAAACCAAACCATTTTTTAAAAATATCACGTAACCCCTTCAGTACCCCCACGTGCCCCTAGGGGTACAAATATCCCTATTTGAGAAACTGTAGGTCAGTGTCAGGCAGTAGCTAAATCTTTTGCGACGCATCTTCTCTGGTTTTTTAAATGAATGCATTTTTGCATAATTAATGATATGAATGATCTTAATAAACATGCAAAAACAGATGCAGCCCCGCCCCGACTCATCAAACAGAAAGACTAAACAGTCTTGGAAGTAAATACTTTGAATCAAGGGAGTTCAGAGTTTAATTGGCGAGTAGGAACTTTTCAGGTGAAAGGTGGAGACGGTTCCCTCAAACATCCAGATTTATTCACAGAATTCAATGGTGAAGTTAAGTTCATGTTAATGTGACTCCACATAAAATTATTCGAAAATGAAAATAAGGATCTGCGGGGGCTCACGGATATAAGGCTGTGAATTCTCAAGAAGTTAAATAATGCCGAGCCAATAAGTCGTCACCTGTGGGGGAACGCAGCAAAGTTAGTGATGACGACAGGAAAGTAAGCAACTTATTTCGGCTCTTTCCCTTTTTGGTTGTCGCCACAGAGGATCGTTTCGTTCCGCATCTGGATTTTCCAGACACAAACTCCCTTTTATTCGGGACCGGCACTAGATGTGGCTGGGTAGGCTGGTAGCACAAAAGACCTTGTCGAAGGGTCCACATTGGATATCTGCCAAACCATCTTTTAACGCGGATTCGTACCCCAGTGTCCCGCACCGAAGTCAGTAGTGTAACTGAGCAATCCAGGAAGTACGTATTGCAAAATGTTAATCTTAGAAAATTGAATCAAATCCGAGAAATCGGATCGAATCCCACACATAACATCGGGAACCCATGCCTAGGTTCTGACATGCGCGAAGCCACCTACGTTCCACTATGGTGGTCATGCTGGAGAGGTTAGTTTGACAGGCAGATTTGTCATTGTGGCCTTGAGCCATGCAGACTGGAATGACCTGCCGTGTCATGAGGAGTTCTGCATCGCATCGCTGCCCTCTCTCCTGTTTCCTGTCGTCTCATCTCCAAATGACAAGAATCAAAATACAACATCATTTGTTCTCTCAGTTCCTCCTCTCCTCACATTATTTCTTCTCCTGGTCCCACCCTGAACAGGGCAGAGGGCAATCAGGACCTTTGGTATTTCGGTGTCAACCTCTCCCTGCCTGCAGCCCAGACTCGCCTGATTTTGAGAAACCAAAGGTTTTTGTTTTTTTGTTCTCCTCTCCTCCCTGATCCTCTTCTCTCCTTCAAAAGGACAAGCCAACGATTAATCAGATTTACTTTCTGTAAAGATCAAATGCATCATCAAATGTAATTTTCAGCCTACAGCTTTTTCAGTCAGTTTGTGTTGATTGAAAAACAAACTGATTTTGTCATCAGTAGAAGGTACTGAAAGAATAAAAGGGATTTCAAGGTCTCTTTTTTTTCCTTAAGACTTTGTCTAGACTATAAAAAAAAACACAAAAACAATTTCATCGACTTTTGACTATTTATCAGTGGTGAAGGAGAAAGAGAAATTGATAACGCCTTATATCAGTATTTATTGCAGATTCTGGACCGATTGAAAAAGACATTTATTCTCATGAACAAACTTCCTTTTTATTTAGAAGGGATCGGGAAAGAAACTATTTTGCAATATTGTGGAGATACAAGGACGTCAAATACTGATCTTTTATTTCATAAACCGAAAACTTTTTTTTTTACTAGACCAAGCAACATGGGGGTCACAAGCCAGTATACTTCTAGTGCTAGTCCCAAAGCCTGGGTAAAAGGGGAAGATTGTGTCAGGAAGGGCTTCTGATTTAAAACCTATGCCAAATCATTAAATCTATTGTCCTCCCTTGAAGGGCGGGGCCTAAAGAAGATAAAGAAGAAGAAGAAGAAGAAGAAGAAGAAGAAGGCTCTAGAATGCTGAAGCCGGTTATTCCGGGGGTCCACTGGATGGTAGAATAGAGTTTATTTCTGCTGAGGTGATAAATGGTGAATGTCGATGTGTGCGAGGAAATCAACATTATCAGGATAAAACAAATGGTGAGGATTAATCAGTTTTTTTTTAAACGGGGGAGGCAGGAGGGAGATGGATATGACACGGAGAAGTGTTTTATTAAATGTTCTGGGAATACTGTGAACATGAGGGTCCAGACACCACTACAGGGAGATGGTGTTGGCCAAGGACAGCAAAGCCGAAATGACGGAAAAAGCCAAAAAACATCAGCTATACTTTCAGAGAGTGCTAAATGAAAAATTAAATCCTACTTCCTGTTGAAATATCTACAGCTTTTGTTTTGTTTTCAAGTCCCAGGAACTCATTCATTCATTATTCATAACTGCTTATCCTGTTCAGAGATGCGGGGGCCGGGGCCTCTCCCACTCTGGATGAGCTGCCAGTTCGTCGCAGGACCACACATCTGAAGTATTGCGGTGTAAAATGAGTGATGTCATTATGAAGGGATTATATAATCCTGTTTATTTCCAGCAAACAGTCATGTTTAAATGAAGAGGGAATAAAGCATTCCTTTGGGGGAAGACAGTGGTTTGAATAATTAGGCATTCTTCCTGGGCTGGCACAGAGGAGGGATCTGTGATTGTGCCAGGTGGGCTAGAAGATTCTGGACACACCTCTATTGGTACCTTCTTCTACTTCAACCTCAAAGAATACAACATCGGCTCTGGTCCAGACAAAAGGTGAGGTTTTTTTTTTTAAGAATGTGGGAGGAGCTCCTCAGATAAAGGTGGTCCGGGCATTAGAAAAGAAGGGTGCAAACAAAGTAAATACTGTTTTATCATAACAGAACCAAGGCATGTGTCTCCATCATGATGGGTTTTTTTGCGGCTCAAACCTGTATCTGAGCTCTACGGCAAAGTGGGAAGTTCAGAAAAGTTTGTATAACATTTGACTTCAGTAATATCTTGACTCAAAAATATATCTAAATATAAGAAAAATGTATATGATCCAGGACAAAAATACACATGTAATCAACAGAAATCAAAGGATGTCAATGGATAATAACTAAGAAAGTAAAACAAGGCTAGTACTGACATGTGAGGGAATCAAAAGTGGCGTGGTCAGGTGATGAAATTATATGGGGAATACTCACATAGAAGAAATAAGGAGGGGGACTCAGACAACAAACAAAAAAGTACTAATAATAATATTATATTGGATTTATCACGCACTTTACATTTGGATCAAATCTCTAAGTGCAACAAGGTAAAAGCAGATAAAAGCATTAATTTAAAAAATATAATATAATAATAATAATATAAAAATATGACCAAAAAGCAGCAATTAAAAGTCATGGGTTCTGCTAAAAAGGAATGTCTTTTTTAAAAGTCTCAGTCGTCTGTGGAGCCCTCAGATGGTCAGGGAGGGAATTCCACAGACGAGGGGCAGCATCACCCATGGTGCTGAGCTTAGTCCGGGGGAGGAGGAGGCGGTTTGAGTGGGTAGTACGGAGGTCAGTTGAGGTCAGTGGGGTGAGAGTGGTTCTTTCAGGTAAGGGGTTGCATTGCCATGGATTCGTTGAATACATTTTAAAAAAAAGAAGAAAAAAAAAAGAAGCTGGAGGTCCTGACTATCAGATAAAACAAAAATAGAACTAAATGTAACATTTTGTGTAATCATAACTGAACCGATTACACATGCAAGGACATCAAATTCATGTGTCTATAGCGACTGAGGAATGGAGACTACCATCCAACCTCCAAGCTAGCAAGCTAATTAAGCTAGCAGCTTATTACGATTCACAGCATTTTCTCTATGTTTTATGGAAAACCCATTCGTAAACACAGAACCTAGAATTATTTCACTCTCTACCTCTTAAAATATTAAGACGACCCCGAGCTTCCCATCTTCATCACATAAAAATTTTTCATCTCAGGATGAAGTCTCTCCTCACTGAAATGACTTTGGCAGCAGACTTGGCAAACGGCGCCGTCGTTGATGTTTATTAAAAGTGAAAATTTCAAATTGTCAATAGGTTCCCCCCTTCATTTCGGTCCCTTCCACCATGTCCCAGATCTGTCTGAGGACTCAGTGTCAGCCTCCATCAGCCTCCCGGAAGGAGAGATGACGACATGAGGAGCGTTAGCGAGTCAATATATTGATGCTGTCCTGAAGACAGCTCGTTGAAAACCACAGGACAAACATGTGAAGACACCTCCTGCGTTTTGGTTGGCAACCAAATTCATTCCCCTACAGATAAATTCATGGGTTCAAATTGGGCCAGATTGGTCCGGAAGACCTTTTTCAGAACTGTGATTAATGTATAAATCTCATAGCCAGTTTCGTAATTAATGTTAGTCTTGGTTCAGGATGCGGTCCAGTCTTGGCTAGAAACAGCAGTTTATCAGAGGCAGGCATGAACTACTTTGACTAACACTAAAACACTAAATTCTACACCACAGAGTTCCAGGAGGTTCTGATTGATGCCGTTTTTTTTAATGCAGATAGTAACAGCTCTTCACATGAACAGTCAAGGGTTTTAATCTTATGGAGACAGCGATGAATAAATTATTAAAGTATAAATAAAAACCAGACCACTCTCAGGTTTAAATCATAGACGGAAAAAATGTCAGGCTGGCATTGGTATAACGTTACTAATCGTAACCTAGGTGTACTTTGGGGTACTGCAGGAGTTACTAAAGGTTATTTTTGAAATAAGTTATGCATGAATCCTAATAATAATAACAATTCTACTGTAATTAATTTAATCGAAAGTCAGAAGTCTGACTTTAATCTCAGATTCACTCTCAGAAAAAAGTTTTAAAAAAAAAGTCTAAATAAATCTGTCAAAGTCTGATTTACAACTCTTGATTAAAACCCTTTATAAAAAATGTTTTCTAATGTACTGAAACGAATCAAGGTACTCTTTTTTTCTTCTTTTTTTTAAAATTCTGACTACTACTGTTTTTTTTTTTTTGGGGTGCGAAAATAAATCGAAAGACTTACATTGTTAATAGAAAAAGAGAAAAAGGGAGAAAGAGAGAGAGAGAGAGAGACGCTAATGTAGGCAGCACAAATACAAGCTTTAATTATATTCAAATGACTGTGGGATGGGCCAAAAATCGAATTCTGCTTCAGGCACTTAGAAGGTTTGGAACGACCCAAGTTCAACTCTTGTTTTTTTCCCTCGTTTTCTTACGTATCAATCAGTTTAATGAGTTTTTCTTCAACCTTTGGTTTCATGGTTAGGGGCAACATTCATTTATTTTGTGAGATTTTCTTCTGGGCGTAGCTCGCAGCAACACCAGAATCGAGGGTACCCCCCGCCCCCCCACTGGTAAAATTCATATTAAAGTAAAGCTATTAAAGAAACACAATGTCTTCCTGCATTTTTCAAGCTTCATGGTTGACCGGCGTCTGTTTGGATGCATTCTGAAAGGTCAAACGGGGTTCCACTCAAGCACCTCGAGGAAGCCCCTTTTGCTGCTTTAGAAAAAAAAAAAGACCGATTCCACTTCTGATCAGGACTCCTGCTCGTTCAGACAGAACCATGCAGCTCCGGCGAATAATGACCAAACCTCAGTGGCTCGCATGAAGAAAACGGGTGCTTTCAACCATTTCAATGATTAAGGTCAACTGGAAACGCCGGATAAATTGAGTGCGAGTGAGTTGAAGTTCAACCACATCCATGAGTCTCTGCTCCTTCTGCCTCGCCATCATCTTTCCTCAAACCCGTCTCAGCTCCACTGTCCCTTCTGCTCTGCTATTATTTCCACAAAACGGAAAGAAATGGTGGAATCGCACTTTAGTGAATCCCTGTGTATAACCGTATTTTTGACTAATCACATGCTCTTAAACCTTTTTCTTTCCCTTTTTTTCCCCCAGTTATAGAGACCTCACATCTCCTCTTTAATCCGTCGTGTCACCCTCTTGATATATGCACATATATTTGCAGAATGACACAGTGTGGGTCAAATTTGGCTCGTATCGCCGCCACGGGAAGTTGTTCTGGCAGTGGGCGACTCCACAGATGGTTCACCGCGAGCCATGAATATGCTGACATGAATATACAGGAGGAGAACCCGGAGGAACAAGGTGAGCAGAACACCTGCCCAGACAACCGAGAGAATTAACAACAACACAGTAGAGACGGAACCAAAACAAGCGACCGTGCCTGCCCTTATCGGTTCCATCAACAGCAATGACCAGTAAAGAGCTTCCTGTTTTTCCCCGAGGTGCAGCAATAATAACTTCAACTGAGAAAAAAAAAACCCACAGAGATTATTATCGATTTTCAGCCGCAGGATATAAAACCCCGACTTTGCAGCTGTGTTCAAATCGGCAGACGTCTGACCGGGTCTGAAAAAACTCAGTTATATCATCGGGCTTCTATGTAGTGTTTTATCATTTTATAAATTGTATTTATATTATTAAACAATTCTTTTTATAAATATTTATTTGATTCTATTTTGTTATCATGAACCTGATTTCTATTTGTTTTTATTTATTTAATTTAAAAAATATTTTTTTCATCTCTATTACTTTTTTATTTCATTTTTCCTCGATTAAGATTTTTATTTCATTATTATATGCATTTTATTCCATGCAATTTGTCGTCTTCATGTCATTATTTTATTATTATGAGTAGTAGTATCCTTGTTTTTATGTCTTAAATTCACATTTTATCGTTTATGCATGCATTGCTCTCCCAATTTCATTTTGATATTGTTTTATTTCATTTCAGCTACTTCATTTTACTTTTTTTTCCCTCTCCTCTGTTTGACAATCATTGACAAACATTATTTTTTAGATGTGCTATATAAATGAAGTTTGATTGATTGATGGACCGGAACCAGACATCATGAAAGCGTAGTTCTGTGACTATTGACCTAAAAAAAGTGGGAAAAAAACCCAAAACGTGTTCATATGAAAACCATCCTCCTGCACAAAGATTGCAAAAATGACAGAACCTCCAGAACCGGTTCACAGGCTCCCAAAACACTGTTGTCCCGCAAAGAAATGTTAACATTTAATACAATTTAAAGAAACATTACAACAATTTAATACCTCTAGCAAGGAGTCCATCTTTTCACCTGTGTCCATTCACCTGTTGCTTCTTAGTAATTGGCTGGATCAAGAAAATATGGACAAGACAAAACATTTTCTCACAGGGAAATTGGCCAGGAAATAAGAATCATGGTGAAAATGAAAGTAATGAAGGTAAGGAAGCCGATCCATTTTTACCCCCCCTTCTTTCTTGAAAAAATTACAACATAGCTTTATCTTAATTTTTTTTCTTATAAAGCAAAGACATTTAAAAAAAATCCTGAAAACATTGGGTTGGTCTTTTTTTTTCAGGGGAGGGGGGGAGTTATATCAGGTTTTATCTTTAAATAACGCACGGGTTATTTAAAGATATGAGTAAGTCCTGGAGGCCTGACTCAAGTATGCTATCTAAACAATGAGCCAATGCAAAACAAGGTTTTGTTGATGCAACACCTGACCCAGTAGACGTTGCTTTTGTGACTTTGTTGCTCAAATATCCATATAAGCATGAATCGGTCTTCGATCTAACCTGGAGAGCCGCCTGAAATAGACAATATCTAACCGTCTGACCCATGATTCAGTGCAAAACAGGATTTTCTGATGCAGTAGGCTTTCATGCTGTTGTGAAACTCTTTCAAAAAAATAAATAATAAATCTCGATAGCCATAAATAAATATGGCTATCGAGAAAGTTTTATTTGATAACCAAGAACAGAATTATGGGATTTTATACAACCAAAAAAGTCTAATAAGGGTTGAATAGTTTCCGAAAAAAGATGCTCTACTGAAAGGTTGAGCTAGTCTAAACTTGTTTTTAACTGTTTAAAGACAAGGCGGACCAAATGATTTGTCATTTTATGGTAAATAGTGTGGAAGATATTAAATGAAAAAATGCCCAGAATAGATGAAATATGCAATGGAATCATTTTTACATGGTTTCTTTTCTTGGTGAGGACATTAAAGGCTTAAAGATAAGAGGGTTCAAAACATGCAATAAAGATGTGATGTTCCAGCGACTTGTCCATGATCCATACCGTAAATGTCGCCAAAGGTCACCTGGGACAGGCTCCAGCCTGCACCGACCCCCACGACCCAACAAGGATGAGCTTTTTACAGAAATGGATGGAGGGAAGGAATGCCATTATTTTCAGGATAGGAAATGAAATTACCTTTGCTCCCCACGTATTGATATTCCTTCCCAGCGGCGCTTTTATTCTAACAATAATGGTCTACGAGTTTCTCTGTTTTGGCTTAACGATGTCAATTTACGTGCGCCATCTCTAAGAAAGTTTGATGTCACATGGACAACACCGTATGTCGATTCTGTCATCCGACTCCACCCCTCACAAACAGAAAACATTGATTACGGAATGGCCGATGCACTAGCTGTGATATTAGTCTCTTTTCAGGCCTCTCTGCCCGAACGCTAATTTGAATAATGCCATAATCACACACCCATTAAGCTCATCGGGGGCTTTAAGAGCTCCTTCTCCTCTTTCCCCCTTTTTTCATCATTTCCCTGTTATTATCCTTCTCTGGGCTCCTAATGCACGACGCTGCAATCAAGTGCCATTAAAATCATACTTGCTCTCTTTGATGTCACAAAATATAAAAGAACGAGAAAAGGAACTCAAAGTGGCCATAAGAGGTGGAAACAGCAGGTGGGGGTAACGAGGTGTGATTAGCGTAACTATCCGGCGTGGACGTCGGACGTGAGCCGAGGACCGAAGCGGGAATCCCACCTGAACTTTTGTTAAACCGCCGCGGCGACGGCAGCAGTTCCCGACAACAAAACCAGCCATGCTATCAAAGTCGTCCAGTTTTTTTTCAGTCATTAATTCAACCTTTATTTCAACTCGGAACTACATTGAGTTAGAGGCGTCATTTAAAAATGTTGTCGAGCGTAAAACATTAAAAAACCACAACAGGGACCATCACAATCTGACAACTTCTGGTAAGAAAAAGAACGATGAAAGCGTCAAAATAAAAAGTATAATCAGATGCATAAGTAAAAGGGGAGCAGCAAGAAATAAATACAATCACGCTAAAGATTGAGATTGAATTCAGGATTAAAATTACAGCTTCACCTTGTTTTGCACGTTATTCCAGTTTGCAGGTGCACAGAAAGAAAAACTGACCCTGAAAAGTCAAAAAAAAGCAACAAAGTGATGTAGAAAAGAGTCTTATGAATAAATAAAACCCTTTCATTCCCAGTCTTTGCATACAGCAGCGATGAGTATTAAAATGGTCCCCAGTTATAAATGTCAGTGCAGAATAACAAACAGCATCTCTGGGTTTTAGAGACACATCAGAAACACGCATGTACAAAATGTCACCCTAATCCAAAACGAATCAAAAAGTTGCCTCAGTAAGCATCTTTCCACAATGCAGAAAGATGTTTTAATGCTGTAGAAAAAACAAGTATTTATTCCTTAATATGCTGAACAGTTTAGAAACCTGATGTTTAAGACAAGGCAAAGTATATTCATAAAGCACATTTCAGAAAGAAGGCATTTTAAAGGGCTTTAAACAAATTATAAAATATAAATTAAGATTTAAAAAATTTAAAACGAGCTTTAAAAAAAGAAATCTAACATTGAACTAAAGGACATAATGCAAAAGAATATTGAGACATAGATAAAAAATAGATTATAAAACACTAAGAAATATTAAAAAATGAAAGACAAGCTTAAAACGAAATGAAAAATAAAAACTAGGATATGGGAAAATCAACCATCTAAGCCCTTTGGACCTCGGGCAGGATTTAAGGTTTTTCTAAACGATAGCGTAAGTAAATAAAGGAACAGCAGCAAATAAGAAAGTCTTAAGCTTCTATTTAAAGAGATGAGACGTTTGACCACGTGCTTAAATTCAGTGATTCTCTCAATATTTGTTCCCTTCCTAGTAGAAATGATGAAAGGATCATTGTCCAAAACTGACATTCGGCTTTTTCAAAAATCCACGAGACACAGGGATCTCTGATGCAATCAGAATTCATCCCCGGTGCTCCGTTCATGTCCGTTTGCTGTTTCCAAACGCCTCACTAACCGGCATTAAAAGCCAAGAACATAAACATCATGACCTTCACACCAACATGGCAGCAGAATCAGGAACAGTTTCATCCCCGAGGCCATTCACGCTCTAAACCAACCCAAACAGAAACAGATTTCTATTGCAGAAACTTATATTTCTGCAATATTATCCTTCATTTGTTATTCCTCGACATTTTCACTGTGATACTTTTATGTTATTAAGAATGAAGATTAACTGATCATATTTTGTTGTACTGCAAATACAGTGACAATAAGGGCATTCTATTCTATGCTATTCTAATTCAGCCTCTCTGGCTCCGCCTTCAAAGCCCATACTAACCCATACTCCTCCCACTTGAGTGGAAACGCCAATGCCGTAAAGCTGTATTCACACCGGATACTACTTGTTCTATTAACGCCTTTCCCCCGGTCAAGAATGTCCCCTGACGTTATTTTTTGTCATTTACACGGGAGTAACGTGAAGCTGCGAATACAAACAGGTGTTCCTCAGGGCGTGACTCGTAGGAAGAGGGAAGAGTTTAATGCTGTTTTCACTCGCGCCTCTCTACTCACAAGAAGATTATTCAGACCACTTATAAATTGAACCTACGAATATACATCTAATATACGCGCCTCTCTTCCAGGAATGATAAAAAAGAAAGTATCCTTCCAATGTGACTATTTAAAATAAACCCAACGTCTGCTTGTATTTGTCGTCACAGAATCGTCTTAAAGCCATACCATCATGTCCCATGACATAACCAGACAGCTACTTCCTCCAGTTCCACATAAATGGACTGTACTCATACAGCGCTTTTCTAGTCTGCCCGACCACTCAAAGACACAAGTCAGCATTCAACCATTCACACAAACATTCATAGAGTGATGATAGAGGCCGCCATGATAGGCGCTGAATGCTCATCAGTAACCCTAACCCTAACCCCCTAACCCTAACCCATTCACGCCATCATTCACGCTCCAATGTAACCGCCATTGGGAGCAACTTGGGGCTCATTATCTTGCTCAAGGTCAATTCGACATTTGGACCCTAGTGGCTGGGGATAGAACCACCGACCTTCAGAAAAGTGGACAACCGCTCTACTAACGAGTCAAAGGTTCGATTCCACCTTTGCCGCATGCCAACTTCCCGTCTCTTTCTCGCTGTGTCCTGTCTATCTTCAGCTGTCTCATCAATAAAGGCCTAAGTGCCGAGAAAAAATCTTTACAATACATACAATAATACAAGGTGTGCAACCTAGCAAATGGGTTCTCTGGATTTAACCCATCCCTGAGGAGCAACGGAAATCCATCTGCAGCACCCGGGGAGCTGATCGGGGTTCGGGGTCCGGCCAAAGGCCGATTGGGAGACGGCTGCTCTACCCACTGTGCTACCCCTCGATGATACGTGGCCACACTGCTACATAGGTGAAAACATTCTTCCTCGTGGGCGGCAGGGTCTGCAACAGATAACCCTAAAATAAAGGCAAGGGTCCTGAAGTGCTGCTAAGCTAATGGGGATGGAAAACAAATAAACAGCCATGAGGTGAGAGGAGGCATAGAAAATGAATGAATCCATCCCATAAGGTCACTTTATGTCTTTCTGTGCGTTTATGTGTGTGTGTATGAGTGTGTGAGGTAATGAACCCTATAGAGCCGGAGTGCCCCCCCCCCCCACACACACACACTCTTTTACAAGATCCTTTTACAACCACAGTGAATCTCCAAGAAAGCCATCAGTGTGTAAAAGCATATGTGCGCTCCCATGAGGTTGGCTCGACTTGATTTATATCCCTGTGTGTGTGTGTGTGTGTGTGTGTGTGTGTGTGCGTGTGTGTGTGTGTGTGTGTTTGTGTGTGCGTGTATGTGTGTGTGTATGTGTGACCTGGGGCGGTGACATCACGCTTTAACTTTGTGCAGTGGTGCTTTCAAACCAAAATAGAAAAGGACAAAATGAACTACAACAACCCTAAAACCGGGCGGCGGTAAGTCAGATGGAGAAGTGTGGTACTAAACATCGTCGCCGCCATTCTCTGGAATCCTCCCGCCTCCAGCGCACCGGCGAATTACCTCAATCAATACAGACCAGGAGGGGTTAATGCAGGTCCTCCAAACCAAAGTCGGAGCGAACAATAAGATAATTAAAAAGGTGAAGAAAGGTCCTCCTGATGATGAATGTGCTCCAGGGTGAAAGCGACGGCACATCTCACAACCCAGCGCTATAATGAGGGAGATTGCTGCGACAAACAATGGCGAGATGTGCAGATAACGAGCGCGCCTGCGAACATACATGACGCCGGATTGCATTACAGGCCGCCGACTCATGTGTCATGTACTACTATGACAATGCAGTCGATGGTTGGCCTCTTGTGACATTTTCGCTCCCTGGAAGCATGCGCCGACGTCTGCGCCGCAGAGAATGAGGAGTGAATAATGGCCGCCCTGTAGGGAATCTAGTCTGTCAACGTCTACACGGTTGCGAGTGTCAGTGTGATGCAAAATGCATGAGTTGCTTGTGCCGTGCGAGTAAAGCGGCGCTGCCACAAATGCAAGACAGAACAGAAAAAAAGAGAGATGGTAGCTCTGAGTTCTCGTTTGGATGTGGGAAAAAGACTAAGATTGTTTTGCGGAATATCAGGACTCAAACCCAGACGGCGCGCCAGACGGATTCTGAAATGTGGCTCGACTTTCTCATACATACATTCCCCTCACTCAACCCTCCTATCTACAAACATTAGCCTCATTCATATCCATGAAAAGTTCGGGGTATTTTGGAATCGTTATCACTGGATCCACCGCCGGAATACATCCTTCGTTTTGAAACCATAACTCAAAAATAAATTAATTGATCATTTTCTAATTTTATACCCACGTAGATCTTAGTGCGAGGAAGAACTGGACTGATTTTGGAAAAGTTTGGTTGTTAATCCTGACACTACGTTGGAGCTTTATCCCCAAAGTGTTCAAGCCATAATACCTCAACCATGTTTTTAATATCATATTTTACTCACAAGTGGGAGCTTACACTCACGAAAATCACTTTTTTCCAGACAAACCTAAAAACAAGTTTTATGGATTATTTTCAAACTACACCTGCATTGACATTAGTGTGAGGAGGAACTGGATTGATTTGGGGAAAGGTCACCTGTATATTTCTGACACTAGGTTACTAGTTTTTGGTCCGTGATTTCTCAACCATTGGTCCAAATTAGTCCAAATTTGGTGCATATGAATCAACTTGAGTAGATCTTATTTGTTTGTATCATATTTCAGTCACTAGGGGGAAGGATTTTACGAAAAATATTTTGGACCTAACTCCAAATTGAATTTGAAGACTTCAATAAGTGGTATTGCTTGTACAACGCAGGGGATTTGGGCCAACAGTACGAATTAAAAATATATTCATTTAAATTGCTAATCCCTATTATTTGAATAACAATTACAGTCAGCTGCCTTACAAGTCGGCATGTCTTTATAAAGGCTTTAAAGAGCTTTCTGCTCGCAAAAGAGGTGTGAAGTCCTGCCCAACAGCGGTAACACCGCCTGGTGTGAAGTTTAACATGTCTGTTCTCACTTTCTCCAACCTTCACTGATACATGGCAGATGACCTCATCCTCTTCTAGCAGGGTAAAAAGGATGTTATGTGGTAAAGAAGATTCATATACTTTCACCGATACATAACGGATGATCTCGTTCACTTTTCTGAGGGTATGCTTCCTAATTCAAAGATATTTTAAGATGTTCTTGTACTTTTTCTTAGTAAACCACTGTCCGCTAATAGTTGCTATTAAGTCTGTAGTTTGTGAGATGCAAGGAAAACTGGTGTCACACCTCCTGTTCTTCCTTTCCCCCTTGTGTTTATACAGATGTCAGATTCACAGCTGTTAATATATACGCTGCCATATAAGAGATGGTCCAACCCCCCATTCAAGCCCCCTTGCGTTTATATAGAATGGACCAGTGGAATAAAGGCGCTACCTTGAAAAGCCAGTGTAAAAGGAGCTTTTATGACAAATGTAGGTTGTAATTCAGAGGCATAACCTCGTATTACAAACCTCTTAGAAATATGTTGATTGTAGTGCATGACTGCATTTCCTTTTGTGGGTAAAATCCCTGCCTGATAACACAGATTTAATGCATAAGAAGAAACTATGGTGACAGAACTCTTTACATCCAATGGAAAGTTCTTGAGTTTCATATTATGACATCCTTCGGTTCTGATTTTCAGCTTGTTTTCTTGTTACAAAATGTATGTTTCAATGTATTTAATAATTCTAATACTTTAATAACATTTTATTTATTATATTTAACCTGTTTTTTCAACAGATTTCTGGACAGAACGAGTTAAATGATAGAAAATGCAAAACCTAATAGGCAAAAACATGATTCTTATGTATGGAGGTGCAAACCCATAAGGAAACAATAAGGAAGAAAGTTTTCCAGAGGGGGAAAAAAACTGATAAGAGCTTGAAAATCCCTCCTGTAAGGTTGAGCATTTTGAAATAAAAGTGTTAATTTGGTCGAGTTAATTGGTTTACTTCCTAATGGATTTAAATCAATACCTCAGAAAAACCCCAGGAATAATCAAAAGTAGCTCCAACACACTCCATTTTTATGTTAACATACAGTACTTAAAGACGACCGTTCTTCTCGTCTGCTGGACCACTCAAGCACTTTACAACACAAGCTAGCAATCATTGTCGATGGTAAAGGCTATCCCGATGTTGTCCTTTACATTGAGGGCGGGATCTCCTGAGAGATCGCGGCAAATAGGAAATACATTAGCGGCTCGGAAAGCTGGGTTTATCTCGATTATGCACGCTAATACAAGACACCAATAGGCCACAACATTACAACCAGTCACCGACTCATTTAAATACACGAGGAAGCCTAAAACTTCTGTATTCCGGTATAAACAGTAAAAGATGGCGATCATGTTGCATCAATCACAACAGAGAGAAATGTACAGCTGCAGTCTAGAGTCCACAGACATATTTCATATAAAGAATAAAGACCTTACACAGACAAAACCAGTATTAAGAGCTTAAAGCCAACCCCTAACTTATTCATATCGCTTTGAAATAAACCGAACGACCACATCCGGTCTCAGAAAACACAAAAAACAAAAAAATTCCATATTTGGTCTTGAAAAGGAAACTGCTTATATCTACGTATAGTTTTACCCTTTTTTCAATCTATGTTTCTGAAACGAAGAACGAAATACCAGAATATACATGAACCCACAAGAATGACGCACAAAAATTGATATCTTATGCTCTCCGAAGTTTCTCCTGAAAACATCTCCGCTGAACTGCCTGATAAAAACAGGAAGGTCATTGAAGTCACTGAAGGCACATACTTATCTGGGAGCCTCACAGCACCACTTAGAAAGTCTTTGATAACTTTGAAGGTTTTCTTGTTGGCAGGTGGAGGCAAACAATTAAAGACAAAAACTGGCGTGACACATTTGGAGGTCGTGATTAGATATAAGCGCTCTGCTGTGGGGAGCCGGGACGACACGGCGAAGAGGAACTTCAATTATTCTTCAGAGGGTTTTTTTTTAATCTGCAAGAGGCGGAGGATGAGGAAGGAGGGAAGACAGAGTTGGCATGAAAGAGAGAAAGTGAGAGACTTAGTCAAGCATTGAGTGAATATGGCGGCGTATAATGTGCCGTGACGACGCTCACTTCCCCTAACGACGTGGAGTGGTTTTCAGCATTTCCTTTAGGCGGAGCGGGACGAGCGTGCAGCGGCTGACAGACGGCGAGTCGATCTGAGTCTCTCTGAAGTGCTGCAGCCCATAATGAGAACCTTCAAAAGTGAGGTGGTTTCAATTAAAGCAGGTTTAATTGTCTTAAAAATGATGAAGGGAAAAAAAGGAAAAATTAGCTAGAAAAACCTGTTCTGGTAGAAAATATGACAGAGAGAGAGTGTTTGAACACCTCTGTTCTTTCAAGCATGAAGAATCTCTTCTGTAGTTATCATCTCTTAACACTTTGCTGTCCTGCCCAACCTAAACCTGCCCAACGCTAAACAGTAGAGTCCGAGGGTAGGGCCCTTTGCGACACCACAAGTCAAAGGGGCGACCTAGGAGGAGGCGTTAACCTTGGCTATAGTTAAGTCCTATTCCATGAGAAGGATTTTTTTTTTTTTGTATTTTGTAGCATGTGAGGAATATTAAAAGGAATTAAGTAACTTGATTAAGAGAGAAAAGTTCCAAGAGAAAAGTTCCAGAGATTTCACTTTATAGTGAAGGACGTGACGGTGAAATTTACATGAAAATAATTTTAGGCCCAATTTAGAGTGTTTAAGATATTAAAACAATAGATTAAATTAAATATGCAAAGAAAATGATTCTTCTGTATTTTTTATTTTTATTTTGGTGAGGGCATTAAAGGGTTAAGTCTTAAAGCTTAAGCGTTTCCTAAGAGGTGAGCATTTGGGAGTTATGTGGCTCAAATTATTCAGAAATAGCTCTACTCACGCAAACATCGCTGTAGGATCATTCCTGTCACTCACCCGAGTAAAGCAAACCTGCAAATATGGACCTTCCTCTTCAGGCATCAACACAAATAACGTTTCTGTCCACTATTTCCAGCTTTTATCAGAAGGCTGATTTAAAAACAACTGCTGCTTTGCATTTGACATCATGTCATGTCTGAAAACTAAACGCTGCCATGTCTAAGTTGTCTCTTTTGTTCATTGATGCAGTTATGATTATGATATTTCATAAGTCAATTCATGCTGGTTAATTAAAAGCATATGTTTTAAAGGTTAAGAACATCAAAGTTTTGTATAAACAGTGAATTTGGTGAATTTATGGTGAATTTATTCCACCAGGGGTCAGTAAAGGTGTCATACCTGAGTTAACATGCACAATAAGGGTGTAGAAGAAGAAGTTGCTCCATTAGTAGCCTTGTAATGACATCATGCAGACAGATGAAACACATTTTTCTCTGTAATGGAGCAGTTTTTACCACTAAATGTTGTATAAATAAAACGTGAGCCTCGGATAATTTTTGTAGAAGTCACAGTGAAGACCCGAATTCTCGGATAAGCTAACTCCAGTTCACCATCAACAAACTACGTCCGTAAGTAACAATATGTCGTTTGGAGAATCTAAATGCTGGAAAGTTTTTGCAAGTTTTTTCAGGCTGGAATGAGGAGAAGGACGTGAATAATTAATAATAATTAATTATAATAATAAAAAACTGCAGTATTCACTTTGTAGCATTCTCATCTTTTTTTTTGTTGTCGGCCGGAGTGCAATCGTGGCTACTCGTAGCTTTGCTTTAGCTTTGTATTTAATTGCGCTAAACAAAAACTTCATGTTGACATATTTGGTGTTAATGACATTGTGCAAAAAAGCATCAATCAAAACTTAATCTTCATCGCCCTGGAATATAAGGCTACTTGAACCAATTGCATAGCACTTCACACGACACTAGGGAGAGCTTTATCACCATAATTCCTCAACCGTTGGTCCAATTCATTCCAAGTTTGGTGAACATGAATCCACTTCATGTTCACTTCATGATTTATCTTTTACATGGCGTTTTTCACTCACTTAATCCAAATTTTACTCACTAGGGGGAGCTTCTTTTTTTTTTTACGAAAAGTGTTATTTGGTGCCTATGAATCACCTTGAGGAGGTCTATCAGGTATTTATAAAACTTTTCCTTGAGGGGTTCCTATTTTACTAGGGGGAGCTATTCTATTAAAAACACTATTGGTCAGTAATAACTTCCTAACTGTTGAAAAAATAACTTCCTTATTGGAATAACTTCAGATATAACTCAATTTGTTAAAGGGGCAGATTATTATTATTTTTTTTACAAAAGACAAACTTCTCATTTAAGGTATTCAATCAGGTGGGGTTGCTTTTACAATGCAGTGTGACTGGAGATTTTTTGGGAAATATACCCTTGCTAGCTTTATTCTAGGTGTTTTTTACTGATGGGGGGAAATATAAAGGCCCAAGTCCTCTATAGAGGCAGGGTTCCATTTGTCTGTTCTAGGCTACTGTTTAAACAAGGCAGGCACAAAGAAGGGGACGCCCCTCCCCGCTGTCTATATCCTTCTATGTTCAATTAATTCAAGCGCTGCTCCTAAATCCTACACCCGGAACTTTACACAGAGAAATAAAAGACTATGGTGTGACAGAATCTTGATTCATACTTCAGAAGAATAGCTCAGTTTTACACTTTCATTCCAGTGTTTTTGAAAAATGTAAAATTCTTTCCAACAATAAGGATTATTGCTGCGACACGAAATATCAGTAAGTGGGAGTAAAGGTCACACATTACTCCTTTAAAGCAGGTTCTTCTCCTTTTGTGCGTGGCGTAGCCCACCAATTGGCCTTTCTCGCCTTCCCTTTTTTTCCACAGAATCACAGTTGTGGATGAGCTTCATCCTCCTCCTCCTTCTCCTCCTCCTCACTTTCTCAACATTTAAAAGCTTGAACCTTTTTCTTTCTTTCTTTCTATATATATATTGCAGCTCAGTTTCTGTTTTCCTTTTTGTTGGTTTGCAGCCTGATTTCCTTTTTGTTCTCTTACACTCCCATCTCTACTTCAGGCAATGAGCCGCGCTCTAACTCTTCTCGACTCATTCACCGGGTTCCCGGGGGAGTCAGAAACTTTTTCATTTTCTATAGTTTCTCCCTGCTAAGGAAAAACTCCCTCCTACGTGTTGGATGCAGCCGGAATGCTCGTCCTTTTATCTTCGCTTTATATGCTTTCTCTTGCTTGGGTGTCTTTGCGGAAAAGGTCACTCTTCCAGAAATCTTCACGTGATTTGGAAGCAGGATGTGGAACCTTTCCCCTCCGTGTGTGAAGCGGCTTCATTTCTGACTTCAAAGACGACACGTTTTTGTAAAAATCCTCATTCATCCAGGTCAACGCTATCCAAAGAAGTAGTGAGTGAAGTGTAAGGAAAATTTGGTTTTGAGTTATGCCGCTATCCTGACACAACAACCACAATCTCAGCTTTCCACCGCAGTTTCCTTATGAGATAAACAATCTCAAACTCTGTCTGTGTCTGTGTCTGAGTCTGTGTTTCCCTCCCGGTTCCATTCCCTTGTTTGAAAACCCTCAACAGTTTTGGTGAAAGTGTAAATTCCTGAATGGCAATAAATATGAATTTATTCCACAGAGACCCAGCATTCCCTGCTAGCATTCCCGGAGCAGTCTGTTATCAGACAGGCACAGAAAATAGTGTCTGATCTAACTCACATTCTCTACCCTGAGTTCAAACTCTGGTCTTTCGGTCGAAGACTTAGGGTTCCCGGGTGAAGGCTGATCTGTTACAAATGCTCAACCATACCCTTGTACATGAAGCGCCTCAACAATAACTCCTGACGTAAGGGTTGTCCACAAGGATGGTAAAGAATTCAGATTACATCTCAAAAGCTGGTCATAAGAGCATCTACTGTATAAAACTAGTCATGCGCCGACAGCAAGGGTATATCCCCAAGAAGCCCCCAAACCCCCCTGTGTCTTCCAAATAAATGTTGGTCATATCCATGTTTTTCAATTTAATAAATAGCTCCCCCTAGTGAGTAAAATATAAACTATCAGAGTAAAATATGATACATAAGAGGTAGATCTCCTTGAGTCGATTCATGTGCGTCAAATTCGGACCAAATTGGACTAACAGTTTGAAAGTTAATGCCTGAAAAAACAGTGTTTCTTGTGAAAAAAACCTCTATGCGCGCAGCTATATGCACGTATTTAAATGAGGTGTTATGCATATAAAAAAGTAAAGCAAGAATTATTCAGTGCTGCCACACTGTTCAACGCAGTGGACTTTCTCTTTAATCACAAAGATTCAGCACCATGGACAGCTCCGCTCAAAAGTCTTATTTAGGAATGCAAGGACAAACAAAGGATCCATAGGCAGAATGTCATTGTGTCATGAAACTTTGGGACTCCAGCTTCTTCCCAAAGTCCAAAAACATGCAACACAGGTGAATGGGTGAATAGGGTTATTTATGAAAATGCATTGAAAAACAAACTTCAAAAAAAAAAATCAAAGTATTCAATAAAAACGCTTGACATGTAGTTTCATACTCATAATGATTGTGATGATAATAGAGACATTTGACTGAGTCAATCCCTTCCTTCAAACCAAAGACCTGTTGGCTCTGAGGAGCTTGTTGAACAAGTTCATCAATAAAGTTTATATTGGGTTCTTTGGGTGGTACTCGGCAGTTAGTAGGGTTCGAGAGGCATTGAATGATACTTTTTCTTTTTTCTGTTCTTCAGATCATTTTCTTTTGCGGACTAAAGGTGTGAGTTTGGACACACAGTCAGAACTGATGGATTTTAAGTCCCAAATGTGGTTTTCCTGCTGTTCCATTTGGAATTTTGCAGAATGCTGCAGCACCTTTTCCGTCAAGACCCTAATTCTTTTTTTCCATCCTGCCATTGTCCCGCCCACTGTGTTGTATGAACAAAGGGAACATTTATTGCCTCATTGGTAATTGCAATCCGACGCAAGATCTGGGTCAAACTGCACTGAGGTGCAACACGTTTTGGGCGGAGAGGTGAAGGTATGCTTTGAAACGAGGTTAAATGATAGTAAGCTGTAGCAAAACAGAGAGAGGACGAAGGTGTGATGAAGATGCAAGGAGTAGAGGTGGTGAAGATGGATGAGTCATTGAGTAGATGGGGTAATCTGTGCAGGGAAATGGAAAGTGAAGTTGCGAGGTGAAGAATGGAGAGAATGCAGGTTGAAGTGGATGAACAGTTTCAGGACGGATTCGTGAAAGGAAGGTCTCAACGACAGTCAGAAGGAAATGATATAAGACCGTAAAGAGAGACCAGCTGGATGTACCATTTGAAGATGATGGAGGCATTAACGAAGAGGCAGGAAACAGAGTTGGAGCGGAAGGCGCTGAGGTTTGTGCTGTTGCCTTTTTTGGACGTATTGGTGGGAAGATTGAGGCGTTATAGATTTGTCATATTTTTTTTTTTTTTTTCTCAATGCTTTCAAAAGAATGCTAGAGGTCAGCTGTTATGTCTAGTCTAATGGTTTAAAAGTATTCGATCCATGGAATGTATTCTAAAGGGCACATGACCAAATAATGTATCACAATGACAGCAAAAGCTGTCAACAATGTAGGCTTTTAGTAAATTATTGGGTTTGCTTTACTCAAGATACAATCTAGATAATTAATGTTTTGGCCACTTAAAATGAAAAGTTTTTAGGACATAACTTCCTACCTGTTGGTCCAATTTAGTCCAAATTTGGTGCATAAGAATCGACTCAAGCATATCTATCTTATAAATATATCTTTCATATCATATTTTACTCTAGAAGTCCATATTTTACTCATTAGTTGAGGCTCTTTTAATGAAAAACACTGTTTTCTTTACATTACTCAAAAACTACGTCATGGATCATTTTCAAACTTTATACGCCCACAGATAAAGACATTTATGCGAGGAAGAACTGGATTAATTTCTGAGGGAGATCAATCATACTCTTGTGACACTTGGATTATTGCCAAAAGTTTTGGGGCCATAAACTCTAAGGCATTGGTCCAATTTTGTCAAAGGTCGTTGAATTTTATATCTTTATATCCCTACAGACTTTGGTATGAGGAAGAACTGGATTGATTTTGGGAAACATCATTGCATATTTTTGACAATACGGGGAACTTTACATCCCAAAAATCTTTGGGCCATAATTTCTCAGCAAATGATTTGTTTTTCTAAATGTGGTGCATATGAATGGACTCAGGGAGATCTATTCAGTATAGACATATTTTACCCATATTTTAATCTCATAGATCATATTCTTCTCGCTTTTCTTTTTTTACTAAAAATACTGTGGAAAAAACTTCACATTTAATTGGAAGAGCTAAATCAGGGGGATTGTTTGTACAACAAAGGGGACTGGGGACTTTTCGGGGATATACCCTTGCTGTTGGCGACAACAGCATAAGTCTAGTTTTACTTTTATCCCTCATCCCATAGACAGAAACAAAGATGCATTGCAAACTAAAGTTTGCAGATGTATCCACAGCACCATCAGATCTGAGGTAGAAGCTGTTGTGATGCCTCTGCATTAGGTGGTGAAGCATCCCCACTGACATAATGACTTGAACCAGAACGTCGGATCCGACTCTCCTCATATTCTATCATTAATTCCCTCATGAATATTCATTTCCTACGAGGACGCACGAGCTGAAGGAGGTGACGCCGTCTCATTCCTCACATCTCCTCATTACACTGCAGTGATATCCATTTCCCTCAACTATGAAACATTATCTCATTTGTCTCATAAATTAATCACACTCCTTTCTTATTATTGTTTAGCTTCCATAGTCCCGTTCTTCCCTGCGGCGCCATCAGGACCGAGAGCCTTGCTTTTCTTTCCTTGCGGTATTAAATCCATACAATGAGACGGTTAATAAGTATGAATGTTATTAATCTGACTTGTTAGAGACGGCGGACATTTCATCTGCAGGAATCCAATGGTAATTGCTTTATTAAAATCCTGTCGTCTGAATACACCAGGCTTTATTTTATTGTAATCACATTAGCACCAGAATGAAGGGTGGCAACAGATTTTTAATTTACACCCATGTCTCTCTGCTGGTCGATTGACGAGTTCGACGCAGGGAGTTATCATAACGGAGCGGAATGCTGCAGTGGATTAAAGGTTTTCTTATGATTGTCTGAGACATGAGGGGAATATTTGATACCGTTCACTAGTCAGGAGGACAGACTTGGTTATGTGAGCCAGGCTCTTCTGTTTTCTTGTCTAGTGCTCAGTTCACACCAAATGTGGGGCAAAGGCACAAGTTGTTCCAGAAGCCTATCAGTGTTGAAAACCTCACTAAATGTCACATGACCTGGCTTCGGAAGGACATTGAAGGAGTGTAAAATGTCCTACTGAATCTATCTGCTTTTAATTTATTTTGAAGAAATCAGGGGCAACAGATCCAGTTAGTAAGTGTATGACTGGTTTTCCACTCGAGCAAGCTTTAGCAGTTCCGCTAACATTAGCTTTTTTTAAACTTGGTATTATCCTCAGCATGATTATTATTAAGCGTCTGAATAAACATTTCTCTGTGGCTTACTTTGGCCTTAGAGGTAGTACAAAGGTTTTGGTTCCCGGGAAACAGTTGGTCAAAATTCCTCTTGTTGCGGCTTTAAGTGTCTGGTTTATTTTGTTCTTCCAAACATCTGAGGTTTTCGAGGCCTGTCCAAGTGAAAAAAGACCTACATTTTCCCGAAGGGATTGCATATATTACATCTGGCCTGGGGAAGCCTCGGGATCCCTAAGGATGAGCCGGATAGCTTTGCTGGCGGAAGGGTGTAGGTGTTTAACCAGCACAGATTCTGCCTCACTGAGTCGAATCGTTTTGCCACTGATCGCTGCAAAATAAGATAAAAGCCGCCGCTCGTCTGGTTGATGTTCGTGTTGACATTTTGGCATGTGCCATATGCTAACGCTAGTTGTAATCCAGCTGTCTTGCTTATCTCCTTAACCCTTTAATGTCCTGCTCCACTGTTTGGTTGAACATGTTTTGAGTCTTTATTTAAGGGGGCCGAGAGTGTGTTTAGGAATATATGTTCAAATTAGTCCTGTTATTCTCTGGTCTTGTGGACACAGGGATGCTTGTGTCAGAACATTCCTTGAAGAACATCGGATGCTCCAAGTCAAGCTGACCTTAAGACAAGAAGTAAACAGGATTGAGAAATAATAGGGAAAATACCAGTAGAGACATAACTCCATGTTTGGTTTGAAAGAGATCCCGATAAAAGAAGCAATGTTTAACATTTTACTCTGTATGTACTTTGACTCTGTGTTAAATAAATCCCGCTGTGGCTGCAAAGATTCGTTCTCCTGGTTATATTTCAGTTATTATAGAAATTTGCCACCACAAGTTGAACCCTGGGGGACACCACAGGTCAAAGGGCACACCACAGGTCAAAGGGGACACCACAGGTCAAAGAGATACCACAGAGCAAAGGGCACACCACAGGTCAAAGGGGACACCACAGATCAAAGAGGACACCACAGGTCAAAGAGGACACCACAGGTCAAAGGGGACACCACAGGTCAAAGGGCACAACACAGGTCAAAGGGGCCACCGATGAGGAGACATAAACTATGAAAGTATGATTTTTTGGGGGAGGGACTATCAAAGCATTACGAAGCAGAGTTCTGTAACTTTATATGTCAACAACAAAAAATCTAATAACTCAACTACTTTTCTGAAAGCATGATTTCACCAAAAGGTTGAGCTTATCTAATAAAATTGATTATTTTCGTATCCATGATATCATTTTTGAGTGATCGCGTTAACAGGAAGGATCTGTGGTTCGCGGCTGCGATGACAATTCCATTATATCCCCCACTTTTTGGGGATATTAAAAAAGAAGCCATACAGTAAAAAGAACTAAATGTACCCAGCATGCATCAGCGCTGCTGCTCTCCATCGCAGTTTAAAAATACACTGTTAATTTCAGAAACATTTCCTGCAGCGTTTTTTTTTATTACTATTTTTGGTCTTATACAATCAGAAATATTGCATTGTCTAGACTCGTTGAGAGTTCCTAACAACAAAACTCTTTTCCTCGGGTCAATTGATGACTTTCCCAGACTGGCATGAATCTCAGCAGCATTTGACCCCGCCTCATTAACGCCTCTGAGAGGAAACGCGCTCCAGTGTGGCTCCGCTCCGTGCTCTGTAGATCAGACTGGTTCTACTGGGCCGTGTCCAGGCATGAATGTGTGCAAATGTGCAGATGTAATGAGGGCTTTGTTGGAAAAGAGAGAATTACTCCCAGAGAATATTCCCTGAAATAAATAAAGGTTATGTAAATGTTAATTTAGCCAAACTCACCATTAGCTGCTATTTGTTTTATTTTGTCCCCAAGTAGTGACTTTATCTTCCCCTCAGCAGCTTGGCAATGGATGCTGGTTAATGTTGTGTTTATGATGCAAACGCAAAAATTCATACCAATACAGAAAACGGCAAACATGGCGAGACAAAAAAGTCCCCCCTGGCAGCTCAGCTGTTATCCCGATTACCACCGACATACGCTTGTGCCTTACTTTCCAAAAAAACTCACGATAATCTGCTGTTTCTCTGCCTCTAACATCAAAAATCAGTACATTTTTCATACTGTATAAGCGATGACAAACTGCATTACAGTAACTTACACTACTTGCAGGAAATGGAAGAAGGAGTTTTGCCCCTCCTGGATTCTTTTATTTTGGTGGTTAACTGCTAATATTCCGTGTTGGATCTAAAAATAAAATACAGGCAACCTGAATAAGTACGAAATGCAAGTATTATAAGGATAATTTGATTCATTGGAAGAAACCAGCTGGACCAGACCCATCCAGACCGGATCACTAAGAGTCCTGTTAAATCACATCATCACTTCAATAGAGCATCTTCAGAAACAGGAAGTTGGCCCGTAGGTCTTGCCAGTAGCACACTATGCTAAAAATCAAGAGAAACTCTAGGAGGCTATTCACATATAGCAGTCTGGGAAGGGTTCCGACTCCCCAGATCAACAGTGAGAAACATCATCTCCAAATGGAGAAGACATGGAACACTAGTGAACCTTCACAGGAGTGGACCACCTTCCAAAATCCCTCCAACTGTACGATGAAGGTTATTCAGGAAGTCATCTCAGGGACTGCAGACGCTACTGTATTATATAGTTACCTGTTACCACAAATATTATTTGCTGGGACACTCTCTGAAATCCTCGACTTAGATTCTGGCCCCTGCTGGAAAGATCAAGTCATGCTAATTAGGTGGGTTTAGATGGAACACGTTTCATTTTTCTCCTATCCGAATTAAACCTTTCCGAAATGCAATGTCATTTGCCTGTTTCCATGACCTTTGATCTTTTCCAACCCGGTGTTTACATGCAACATTTTCTTTCCGATTAGGCGTCTTTTTCTGAATCTATTCGGATTCAGGCTGTCCACGTAAACCCATCTACTGACCCTCCAGAGTGGATGCTCTACAGCAGTTCTGCACAGATGCACAAAGAAGCATGAACGGAAAACATTTCAAACCACATTTGATAGCAGAAACATCCCAGAATTGGGAGAATATGTTGAATAACAGCCCAAAATAAGCCCTACACCCACTCTCTACTGAAAAACAAGAAAATACTGTACGCTGGCATTCAGTCACTATCATCAAAACATAACAACAACACAAACTCAGCAGCCTCCCTCCTGACTGGATTAGTGGCTGGCTTATAACGCGAGCTGCTGATTTATGGTGTAATCTAGTTCAGGGAGGGAGAGCTTCTCATACTGAGAGGCAGAGAGACCAGCGCCGACCTTTGGTGTCCTTTTCAACACGTCAACAATCCCAGCGCTAGAAGTAGAGGGAGGAGAAGACTGAATGGTAATGAACGAAGCAGGTGAATAACGAAGTATAGAGGGATATATATATATATATATAAATATATATATATATATAACTCACTACCTGGTTATAAGAAGTTTATCGGTTCTTTCAAAACGTTTCCTCGTTCAAGTTTTCACAACTATGTAGCCAAATTTATCAAGTTATAATGCGAATAATCTCATGTTATAGCGTGAAAATTATCATGTAAAAACATGAAATTTATCATGTAAGAACGTGAAAATCTATCATGTAAGAACGTGAAAATTTCATGTAAGAACATGAAAATTATTTGTAAAAACATGAAATTTATCATGAAAGAACCTGAACATTTTTATGTAAAAACGTAAAAACATGAAATTTATCATGAAAGAACGAGAAAATTTTTATGTAAAAACATGAAATTTATCATGTAAGAACATGAAAATTATTATGTAAAAATGTGAAAATCATCATGTTTGAGCGTGATATCATCATTTATAAACAAGAAAAACTATCGTGTAAAAACATGAAAATTATCATGTAAGAACATGAAAATTATTATGTAAAAACATGAAATTTACCATGAAAAAATGTTTAGATTTTTATGTAAAAAAAGTAAAAATGATCATGTAAAAACATGAAGTTTCTCATGTAAGAAAAAGAAAATTATTATGTAAAAACATGAAATTTATCATGAAAGAACGTGAACATTTTTAAGGAGAAAACGTGAACATTTTTAAGGAAAAAACGTAAAAACATGAAATTTATCATGTAAGAACGTGTAAATTATTATGTAAAAACGTAAAAATCATCATGTTTGAGCGTGATATCATCATGTATAAACAAGAAAAACTATTGTGTAAAAACATGAAATTTATCATGTAAGAAACTTGAAAATTTTTATGTAAAAACGTAAAAATTATCCTGTAAAAACATGAAGTTTATCATGAAAAAACGTGAAAATAATTGTGTAAAATCATGAATATGATCATGTCATGCGTGAAAATTATCATTTAAAAACTTTAAATTCATCATGTAAAATCAAAATGATCACGTACAAAATGTGAAAATTATCATCTATAAATTTAAAATAACAGTATCATGCTGGTATTTGACACCGTTTTCACTGGGAATTTGAAATGTATTTTACTGTAACGCCTATTACATACTGTATAGTACTGATATATTTTTACAGTAACACTGTTTTAGATCAGAGTAGGTATACTTTAAAATAACAGTATCATGCTGGCAACTGCCAGTATTTTTTTTGCGGTATTTTACCACAAAACCAATATACATTATGTACAGTAGTTAAACATTAAATTAGGTACACTGTCTACTATCATATGGGCAACTTTAGCTGCCAGTAGTTTACCGTAAATTTACGGTAAAAATGTTTTACTGAGTAGAATAATGAAGGTGTTAGTAGCGATCTCCATTATTCAGAGAAAGATGACCAATTATACTGTCATCTACGACGGCCCACACCTGAGGGGGAACTTCATCGTAAACAGTCTTTATGAGATTTTATGCAAAACGCTAATGTTGGCGCTGGAGTAAAGGTTATGATACTGCTTGAAATGGTTTCAATTTCGCGTTCTATCACCAGGTTTAATGGTTACTTCTTGTCCGATCTTCATGTCAGGAGAAAACAAAGGGCTGACCACAAACGTTTGAAGCTCTTTTGGTACTGAAAGTCCAAATCCATAAGGTACTGTACTAGATAAAATCACGACAGTTCTTCGAAGAGTCTAGTGATCTTTAGATTGATATTGACACTAGATTTGTATGATGGACAGGCTGAGGGATGAGGTCAGGCAGGAGCCTCCCTGGACTATGATCTTTGTGGATAACATTGTGATCTGTAGTGAGAGCAGGGAGCAGGTGGAGACAACCTGGAGAGGTGGAGTTATGCGCTGGAGACAAGTGGAAGGAAAACTGAATACAGGTGCATGAATGAACGAGAAACATATCGAACGGTGAGGATGAAGGAGTAGAGGCGGAGAAGATGAAGAAGTTTAAGTACTTTTGGCCAACTGTGTCAGGAGATATCTGTGACGAGAGCAGCAGCGGGATTAAACAAAGAGGAGTGTGACACTTTATGGGTCCCATGGCTACAACTTGACTCTTCCTGGTCCAATTTCACAAAACCGTGTCGAATAACATGAACTCTGTGGTATTTCTATCAAATTCGATGCAGTAGTATTCAAAGGCTTTCTGAGCGAAGTCATTTGTTTTTTTTCATGGTGATACTGTAATTTAATGACATTAATACTATCTATTGTCTCAAAGGTTACTCGAACAAAGTAAGAAGTACAATGTTGAATGTTTAAAAAATTAATCATTATATAAATTATTTCAGATGTTACCTGCCCCTAGAAACTAATGTTATGCAAATACACCTGATAGTTGTGGAGCTGTTTTAAGTTTATTTTAAGTATGTAATTCATGTAAGACTTTACTTATAACCAATGAGCAGAAGATAAAGTCATTTTGGTCATAGGTGATATAAAATACTGACAACATGTGACCTCTAAGACACTAATAATGGCCTCTTAGACCCACTAAAGTTAGTGAGCATGTTATCGGTTAATTTCCTGCCAATTTGTGGTCTGTCTTTTACTCTGCCAGGTGCGTCCTCTGTGTCTGCATTTGGGTCCTAATTCTTGTTGCCAATAACCTTCGTGGATTGAAACCCCTCCAACTTTATGAAAATCAAATTCCCTCCGTCAGCGGCACAAACCAATGCCAACCTGTTTGAAATGCATACAAAGCAGAAACACAAGAACGAAACAGAACCTGTCGTTAGCGAGTCTAGCTCCTAACATGTCATGCAAGCCAAGTCTCGGGACAAAACGTACACATTTCAGGAAAGTGGGGAAATCTAAGGCACCTAAAATTGGTGGAGTCTCTTTTGAGGGGTCTGTTTAATATTTCCTTAAAAGTGGGTCAGCCTAAACTCTAGGGAAGCCTGTTTCTTTGGGCCTGTTGACTGATGGAAACTTTGAAGGTCGTGTCTAATGACAGCATCGTTTATTGTATTATCTAGCTCCTCTATATTCACTCGCAGGCAGACATCTGTTCAGGCAATATGTCCGATAAATTCCTTTTCACTAACGTGAATAGTTTCAATCTTACTTCGAAGGCTAGCGGTCAGAAGCGTGCCGAGACCTAAGCTGTCGTCCCCGACATCAAGGGGGATAACTCCGAAAAGTCCCCAATCCCATTGGTTGTACAAGTAAGCAAACCCAACTGATTGAATTTCTCAAATTAAATACAACGTTATTTCCACAGTTTTTCCACAGTTTTCCTTTTAGATTTAAATATGGGTAAAATATGATAAATATACATAATAGATCTCATCGAGTAAATTGATATGCACCAAATTAGGACTAAATCGGGGCAACGGTTGAGAAATTATGCCCGGAAAACTTTTGGAGATAAAGCGCCCACTATGTTTGAAATATTCGATCAACTTTTACCAAAATCAATGCAGTTCTTCCTCACACTAAGCTCAATTGGGGTAAAAAGTTTGAAAATGATCAATCAAAGTATGTAAAGCTCCACCTAGTGTCAGAAATATACAACTGACCTTTCCCAAAATTCTATTTTTTCCTATCCATGTCTTCCTCACACTAAGTTATATTTATTTACATTCATAAACTTTCCCAAAATCAATCCTGTTCTTCCACGCACTAGGGTCCATCTGGGTCTTAAATGTGAAAATGATCCATGATTGATGATCCATTTTAGCACTTTGAGATTTGATCCAAATGTAAAGTACCTTATAAATTAAATGTATTATTATTATTATTTTATGATATCTTTGACTTATCGCGTTAGCACAAAGGATCTGCGTTGGTGGTGGAGATGACAATTCCAGAGTATCCCAGACTTTTCAGGTTATACACGAACCAACTTGAAAGATATATCTTGAGAGTTTTAATTGACGATGACGATATGTCACCAGTCGGAGGAAGGAGAGTCATCTGCAAACATCAGTACATGACCTGAGATCACATATATTCACATCCTTAATTACTCCATTAATTAAGTTATGAAGCCGAAATCGTTAACGATGGAGATTTCTAAATGTATGATTTATCACCAGAACCACAACCACATTCGTCTCCAGGACCGCGGTTGAACTTCGATGGCATGAACCTCTTTTATATAATCTTTCAGCTTTTGTTTTACAGGTTCTGTAACAGCCGCTGAATCCCAAACACTGGACCTTTAATAGTAATAAACACAAAGTAGATTTTTGTCTATCTAAAAACAGAGCTGGGGGCAGTCTTGCATCAGACTCCAGAGCTGATCCAGACATCTCACTGCAGCCTGACGGATGGGCCTGCTTCAAACGGAGCAATGAAACAATTATTCCTGGGCTTCATCTCCGTCGGGACTCTTTTCAAAGACTCCGCACTCAAAAAAAAAAAAAAAAGGATTCATAACTCAAATAACTCAGTGATCATCTGAGAGAGGAATGGAGAGGAGGAACAGCCCAAGACGTCTGGTGAGAAACATAAGAATCTACGGCCTGGAAAATAAAATTAGTTATTATATTGTTTTCTTTGGTGTGTAATCAGACATTGTTTACAAAAAAACCCACTTTTTGTAGCCCTTTTGTTATAAAAAAAAAATTGAGACAACGGAAGTGTTTACGAGGGATACTTAAGGGTGATGCCAACCCCAACAAGGTTTTTTTAATGCTTCATTTAGTGAATAAAACAGAAATAATAAAAATAGATTACAAGAGGTTTTGATGAGCCGCGCTGGCTTCGCTTAACTTCCAGACTGTGCGGTCATGTGACTCACAATAAAACGTTAATCAATGACCATATCATGCACAGAACCCAAAGCTAAAACAAAATAGCTTTCGTATTTAACGTTATGACAGTAGTGTACGCGTTCCCATGGCGACTCCTGAAGTCAGTATTGTTAAAAGTCTTTTTTAAATAAGTATAAAACACTTTTTTTGCCGTAGCTTTGGGTACTGTGAATTTGCATCAATCACGTTTCCTGGTACGAATTTGCGTTTACTTCGGCTTACTCGGGGCTTAGCATTGACTTTCTGCCTCCGAGGGGGGCTCTAACATTGAAACACCCACTCGATCGCCACACATGCTTTAAATAATACCATTTAATCAGCAACTATTCCTCTCCGGCGCTCACGGTCGAGACCGGTACCTGCTGTGCTAGCAGGTACTTTAACCATTATTTTACCAGGTGAGTCCCACTGAGACTGAAATCTCCTTCATAAGCAAGACCTCGCAAAAACAAAAGCAGTAAACAAAATTACAGCCCCCACATGAAGTGCAAGAGAATACAAGCACAGCATCGATTAAAACATTAAGAATGATCAGATTCCAAAGATTTCACAATGCCTTTAACTTCAGAGAGAGTAACTAAGTCCTGGAGTTTGAGGTCATTAAGGTCTTTTTCTTTTTTTCTTGGTGTAACCCAGTTGACACAGTTGTCTACCACCACAACATGATCCTTGTCAAAGTTGCTCAGACCCTCGTGCTCGATGATTTTTCATGCTTCAACCACATCAACAAGGTAATCAAGGTTATTCAGTGTCACGTGAAAGTTCTAAGAGTTATTAATAATAACAGTGATTCGTAAAATGGTTTGCAAACTTGCCTCACAGCAAGAAGGTTCTCGGTTCTGGTGCTTTCTGTGTGGAGTTTGCATGTTCTCCTTTTCGTCTGGGTTCCCTGTGGCTTCCTCCGAGCGTCCAAAAACATACTAAATAGGTGAATAGGTGCCTCTCACTTGCCCGTAGGTGTGAGCCGAACTGATTGGATGTCTTCTGTGTCCTGTCCAGGGTGCGCTCAAATGTCAGCTGGCATGGGCTCCAGCCCCCGCGTGACCCTGCAAAGACAAGCAGTGACAGAAAATGAATGGACGGATTTAGAAAGAAAAAAAAAGAGTGAGCAATTTTATCACCGAAAATATCAGGGAAATTATGGAAATGTCACCGACACGCCCGCCAGTGTAGAGCCTTTGTGTTAGCAAGATAACTCAAAAAACGATTCCATTTCTCATTTTCTTAATTTTATACCCACATAGACCGTTGTACGAGGAATTGTATTTCCAATACAAGGGGGAGCTGTATCTCAAAAAGTTTGCGGGCCGTAATTTCTCAGCCGTTGGTCCAATTTAGTCCAAATTTGCTGCGTATGAATCGACTCAAGATCAATTCTGTAAATATCTTCTTTTGCATAAGTAGATCATATTTTACTCAGTAGGTGGAGCTGTTCTCATGAATGAAAAATACTGTTTTCCAGACACAACTCAAAAACTATTTTATGGATCATTTTCAAATTTTTCACCACCATTGGCCTTCATGCGAAGAAATACTGGAATGATTTTGAGAAAGATTGGTTTTTATTATTCTGACACTAGTGGGGGCTTTATCTCGAAATGTTTTTGCGCCATAAATCTCAAACACCGGTATGATTGAGTCCAAATTCGGTGCATATGAATCGACTCAAGGAGATCTGTCATGTAGACAATATATTTTACTTTAATAGTTCATAATTTACTCACTAGGGGGAGCTTTTTACGGAAAACACTGTTTTTCGGACAAAGCTTCCCAACCGTTCACCCAATTTTGTTCAAATTCGGTGCATATGAGTCGACTCCAGGAGTATTATCTTACATATATCTTATCATACTCTAATAACTCATATATTCACTTCTAGGAGCTTTTTACTAAAAACACTTTGGACATAACTTCACATTTCATTTGATTTCAATCAGGGGGTTGCTGGTACAACACAGAGGATTGGGGACTTTTCGGCGATACCTTACAGATAAATGACTTGACCTTCACCTGACCAGGTAGATGCTAAAAAAATACTTCTTTGTTTTTATCTCAGGTGAGCTGACTGCAATAAAAATGAAGTGACTTCTGGTAATAAATATCTGCTGATTCCACTACTTGTGCAGAAAGTTGGTTCGCCGCAACCTCCTTCCAAGAAGCAGAGAGCAGTATTTTATTAAGACAGCGCTCTATAATAAATGTTGGAGTGTTCTATGTTCATTATGAATTACTGTCAGGTATCATTGGTACAACATAACGTCGTTACTGAAGAATGAATCAAGCTGCTTAAAACTAAAAGCAATTAGCGAGCTGGAAGGGAAAAAGTTGGAGGGAGGCTGAGAGAGGAAAAAACAGCAGTAGGACATTATTTCAAGTCTTAGAGGGTAAAGTCATCAGACTGGGAAACAGGAAAATGGTTAACGATTTACTCATGTGAAAATTAAATTCTTTTCTTTTCTTTTTTTTTACTTTCAGCTGTTCTGCACGATGTTTTTTTTTAATTTGAGCATCAGTTGTATGACATTCCAAAAATAGAAATTTGGGTATATTTGCATAATCTCTGTGTCTATGGACAAGTAAAACCTAAAATGGGATTTTGATCCCCAAGATGGATTTTGGCTGCAAAACACCACCACTAGAGGGAGCTAAATGCGCATACTACAATCAAAATTTATTTATTTTTTTCGAAAAATGACATTTAGAAAGAGCAGGTTTCTACATTTTAAGATTTCCAACATACGTCAACCCAGTCGACCCTGACGGCGATATCAATGAGCATTTCCAAGCAATCCTTAAGTTTTTAAGAAATCAGAAAGTACTCCTGTCTGTAGTTCCTGTGCGACATTTGGGTCTTCCTGTGTTCAATGTTAGTCAGCTTTCCCGCTACAGCGTCATACAAATTTTTAGTTTCTGTGAAAATTTCCAAATTGAAACCATGATATAAATCAATTTGCATTGCACTATTGGCAAATGCGGCATTCCAGTTTTTATTAATTAGCCCACTTTCTACTAAAGCTATATCGACTTGGCTATGATTGGCGAGTCGGAGCAGCCGTTTGGTTTTCTGTGTTGACTGAAGACTACATTTCCTATAATGCTCTGAATCAAGACCCACATTTGTCCCAAGCCCTTCCATTAATCTCCCGAGGAACTGTTCATTTTACATCTACTGGCCTGAGCATCATGGAACTTTTAGTCGCAGAGCCAAACACCACGCCCCCATTTGGTTTTAGGCTAAATGATGGAAGATGAGGTTATTTGTATGGTTCACAGCCAAAACTGCTGATACTACAAATTTCAAAGACAAATTCATTCTTCCAGCCGACATGAATCCAACCATCATCCAGCCAACATCCATCATGATATCCATCTACCATTCATACATCCATCCAACATGCATCCAACAATCATCCATCCAACATCCATCATGATATCCATCTACCATTCATACATCCATCTGACATCCATCCAGCCTCCATCCAACAATAAAATCTATCTACCATTCATCCGTCCATCCAATATGCATCCACCCATCATCCATCCAACATCCATTATCAAATCCATCTACCATTCATCTAAAGTCCAATCCATCCATCAATCTAAGACCCATCCATCCATCCTCCATCCATCCACCCATCAAGCCATCCAACAACCATCTATTCATCAATCCATCAATCAATCCATCAATCCATCTATCCAACATCCATACACCATCAAACATCCATACATCCAGCCATCAATCCATCCATCAATCCATCCAATATCCAGCTTACATCATCCATTATCAAATCCATCATCAAATCAATCTAACATCCATCCGTTATCTGTCCATCCATTTTAAAATGAATCATCCATCCATCATCAATCCTTCAATCCGTCTAACATCCAATCATCATGAAATCCGTCATCCAACCATCCAAAATTCATTCACTCAACATCCATGTTAGCTGGAATATTTACATGGCTTAAGTGCAACAGATTCTTTTAAAGCCTCACTTTTTTAAACAAATGTTATTATTCAACCCAGAGGTGTTAACTATAAATCAGGGATAATCCTCTTTGAGATGAACTTGCTAACACAGCTGATATTAAACACTCAGCTGTGCACTCCGGCATAAATCCATAAGACATGCCTCTGAAGCATTAACCAGTCCAAAAAAACAGAAGAACAACTCCGATTTTATCCAGTTTTCATCCATCTACATATTCAGTAAAGCTTAATTACTGCTCTGAGAGCTTTACCTCATAAATTCAATACAGACTGATTAGTTGAGGGCAACGAATACAATCCATTCTAAGTTGTTAAGTTTCTCCACAACATATTTTAAAATCATTAACCTTCCTGAAAATGATTTCTCTGACAGTATTTGGGGACATTTCTCCTCCCGGCCACAAGTGTCATCAATTCTGGCAAAGGGGCACCGCAGCGATTTAACATCACACATCCAAATGTAAAGTTTAGACCCTCAGGAGATCACCGAACGAAACAAGGTAAATGGGAATGAAGATGTCTTTACTTCATTCACGACGCATCGGAAAATGTGGAAAAACGCTCTGTTGAAAGTTTTAAAGATCAATCATAGTTTCCGCTACATTATGACTGGAGGTAAAATATCTCAAATGGTAATCAGCTGATATTAATAAGTCCTTTATCACTGGTTACTACGTACTTTGTATTTGCTGTCAAGTCACAGATATGTCTTAAAAAAATTGACCTCCAGATGTGTGATGTTTGGAGAATATCAACGCTGGTTGGGCTTTTGTGTCAAAGAGATAGTAAGATCCCAGTATTTGATTCACCCAAAAATAATTTTCCACTATTTACAGCTGTCCATCAACTCTAAATGTAGTGTTTGAGTGTGAATGTAGCGTCATAATTTGATTTACGCGCCCGACACCTAGACTTTACCACCATGAGTACGATTGTCATTCTGGACAACAAGATTGATCTCTGTGTAAATCATGTTGTGGGTTTTTCAAACATTGTCTCGAAGCCACAAACTGTATTTTCTAATTTATGACTACTTGTTATTTATTGTCCACATGATGCGTTTTGTTGCCCTGGCTACTCAGACGCTCAGTGGACACTTATCACAGTCACAGAAAGAGAATAAATGAGCCGACGACAGCCGATTGAGTGGAGATCCCTGATTAAACTGTGTATGCTTGAGTCGGCCGACCAAATTTTTTGACACATCAGAAATTTGGAGCAATCAGTGTAGAGAAAACATCCAGAAGCAAGAACTCATGGAAACCGAGGGAGAACAGCCAAACTCCACAAAAAGATACCCCAAGTAGATTTGATCCATAATCCTCCTCGCTGTGAGGCAAAGTTGCTAACCATCACCCACCATACAGCCAACTGGTTTATCAGATATCAGGATCCGAAAAGATTACGTGAGCTTGTGGAACTGAAATGCTGCTTTCATTTCATATCTTGAGCCTCTGGAGATCATTTTGCCATCAACCCTAAACCTAACTGCAATACGAACCGCTTCAAATAGTGTTTAATAATATTGTATTATAATTATATTTCTTTTGCAACACATCACCTCTAAAACATACTTTTTTTCAACACAACATCACCTCTAAAACATATTTTTTGTAGCACATCAGGTCTAAAACTTCTTTTCTTGCAGCACATCACCTCTAAAGCATCCTTCTTGTAGCAAATCACCTCTTAAACATATTTTTTTCAACAGAACATCACCTCTAAAAAATCTTTTTTGTAGCACATCACCTCTAAAACATCTTTTCTTGCAGCACAACATCACCTCTCAAACATATTTCTTGCAGATCAAAATCACCTCTAAAACATATTTTTTGTAGCAAATCACCTCTGAAATATATTTTTTTTGCACAATATCACCTCTTAAACCTCTTTTTTGTAACACATCACTTCTGAAACATGTTTTTTGTAGCACATCACCTCTAAAACAAATTTTTTGCAGAGCAACATCACCTCTAAAACATCTAGTTGCAGCAAATCACCCCTGAAACATCTTTTCTTGCAGCACAACATCACCTCTCAAACATCTTTTTTGTAGTATATCACCTCTAAAACATATTTCTTGCAGAGCAACATCACCTCCTAAACATATTTTTTGCAGAGCAACATTACCTCTAAAACATCTTTTTGTGGAACATCACCTCTAAAACATATTTTTTTGCAGCACATCACCTTTAAAACCCATCGGTTATGTCTTCACTTCAACATTCTGTAATTGGATACTTAGCCCAAAAACACATGAAAGGCCTAATTAAAAAAATACCGGAAATGAGACTTCTTCAAACAAATGGCTGATTTAGTCGGTATGAAGGGAGATATTCTTAGGTGGCTCCAGCTGCTCTGGGGTCGAACAGATGCATGTCAAGTTTTATTCTGTAATGGCTTCAGTTATAACAAAAAGTAAAACGACAATGTGTTAAAAAGTGTTGAGACACAGCACCTTTTAAACCGAGCTCTGGGCACCTTGTAGGAAAATGCTGAACGCTCATTTCTCAGCTGCGATGCCGTTAGCGGCCCGCGCAGACTTTTATTACGGGGACATTATCGGCCTCTTATGTGAGCGAGGGAAAAGAAATATGTGCAGAAACAAGATTTCTTTTGCTCGGCCCACAAAAGCACACATCCATCTCAACCTTGTCGTGAGCTGTGGAGGAAAAAAACGTGGACTGAGAGAGCTCTGGTTCTGATTTACAGCCCAGGGTGTTAAGAGAGACAACGGAGAGGAATTTATTCTAGGAGGCTAGAGAAGAACTTTAAGGCTGGTTCATTAAGATTTGTTACAAATCTTGAACTTCCTCCTTCAGTTTTCACCATTATGTCCGAGTGCCTCTTTGGATTTTCCGTTCTCTCTATTAGTCTCAAACGGGGCAGCGCGGTAGCGGAGTGGGGAGCACTGTGGCCTCTTTTTGGACTCATTTATGAAGTGGATATCTTGATATAAATGTTTGCTCCATCAAAAAATAATTAGATCTACACAGATATGCAAATGATTTCATTTAAGGAGGGCAAAGCTCATCATGGTGCCTCCTGCCTGTGGGGTTGTACTCTATATTCAAATGTATAAACATGTTCTTCCCGACCAGTTCCTGTTTTTTTTTACCGCGCATAATGCTAGATTTTACGGTAAACATTGATTTATGTCACAGCCAGAGGTTTTAGTATGTGCATATACCTCCCCCTATTGGTCGTAGATGGTATTTTGCAGAATCTCTCTCTGGGGTTTTATGGACCATTTTTGGTCCATTGGTGCTTCAACTGTATCGCCCTGGTCTTATCACAGGAAAACTTTAGAATCACATGGAATTTGTGGTATTTCTATCAAATTTAATGCAGTAGTTATCAAAGATGACTATGGAAGTATCCGTCCATATACACCACCAAGGTGATGCAAATATACCTGGTAGTTTTTTTTATATCCATTTTAAGTTAATTTGGGATTTGTAAATCAGGTGAGTTATAACTTAAAATAACCAAAGATTACAGCTTGGAAACTTTAAACACGTTTAATTTATAGTGGTGAAAATATGAAGTACTCAAAGTTATTATGTCAAAACATAGTTGCTGATTCCAGGCCAACATCAGCCTGACTTTCAGTGTCACTTTTTGATGGAACCGACATTCAAAAGCATTGATGTGTGCTGGACTCATATCTATTATTATTATTATTACTTATTATCCCAGCATCTATGGTGGCATTTAAGTGTCAAAAAAAGACTTGAGGAAGAAACCTGTCCAATGATTGTACGTTTAGAAACTGTATTAAGTCATTTTTTTCTGTTCAACTGTAGATCAACGTTGAGTGGTGAGATAACCGGTATTATGATTTGTACCACATTGTTATAGGCTCTGTCCCTTGTGGTGATGGTGGGAAAAGGAGCAGGAGGTGGAGGAAGAGGTTAAAAGCTTTTGTTTAGCACAATAATGAAAAGAAAACATAACGGAAAACAAAGAAAGTAAGCATGAAGACCCAACTTGTGAAACCATTGTCAGGCAAACTTTGTGAAGTTTGTGCGGTCCTCCTGAGGGTTTCAAGAACGCTCTATCTACGACTCCGGGAAGCGTCTAGGGGGAGCTGTAAATCTGCAAGCCACCTTCCCTTCTCCCAAACCTTTCCAAGCCGACCCAGAGCTACCGGTGTCACTTGACCACTGAGGGCACGGAACCAGTGCAGGACCAACCTTCTCTACCCTGTGGCCTTCTGTCGCCTGCTTAGGGTTAGGGTTAGGGTTAGGAGTTGATTTTTTTCCGTAAACTTCCCGATGTTTTTTCGTGTTGATTGTCCATGTTACCTTCGGTGACGAGGTTTGACGCACTGCTGGTTTGTTGTTTGTTGTTGTTGTTAGTAAATGTGAGCTTCGCCTTTCCTCCACTTCAACCTAAAAACGTAAAAAGTTCTCTTTGTTCAGGCTACTGTACAAACATCAAAGCCACAATGGAGGAGCACCCTCTCCCTACTGGAGTTACAGAGGACTATTTATTCATTTATTATTCATTCATGGAGATACCGATGCACGTTACACACACCTCTTCAAACCAGCCTGTTCAGTCTGATCCGATGTTTTATTTACGGGCGTGTTTGTTCGTCGTTCTCGGGTGCCTTCAAAAGCGCCCATAAATAAAATATATTATTGTTAATATTAAGGTTCAGCTATTCACTCTTCAAACGGACCGTACAAACAGAGCGATTGCAGCAAGGTTTACTTTGATGGAACCCAACTTGCCGAGCGTGGGGGCGACCGTAGACTCAGTTGTAGTTGGTTCGGCTCTACGGGAAAAATCTGCAAGCGACCGAAAGGAGACATTTGACGACAAGAAGTTAGGATGGAGAGTTGAGCTGGCGCTGAACTGATGAATCAACTGCCAGAATTTTACCTGGGACAGTCCCTCTGCTCGCTCTTCATCTGTAAAATATTTGTCTGTGCCTGATTAATCACAGGAAACGCACGCTTCCATCCAAACAGGCACTTCTGCCGTAAACTCTCGCGCTCCGCGTCCAAATATTGAAGATGTTGGAGTGGAAGATAAGGATGCAAAATGGGATTTCATAATAGCTTGGCTGCTGCAACGCAGATCAGAGCTGTTTCATCACATCTGGACTTTGGGCAAGTAAAGGCCGGCCTGCTGAGAGCGTTTCATTCAGTCCTGTCACGTCCAATGTTCCCCTTTTAACGTTTTGCTATTCTTGTCATAGTTTCATACGGCGGTAATTACCCCTGAAAAGATCTGAATGTGGAAGCTAAAGAGGCGAGAGACAGCTGCTTCCTCAAACCTTAAATTCTCAAAGAACAGCCTTTCAAATTAACATTTTAAACCATTATACGCGTACGTGGCTTTCCAAAGTAAAATATCCGTCAGCTCCGGCGGTAATGGTTTTATGCCCTTGTGCTTTAAAAACGAACAAATGACAGCAAAGACTCAGGCGCCTCGTCCCTGAACCAGACAAATTATCGGAAGTGTGCCTAGATCAGGAGGTTTCTCCGGACACCAAATAAAGTTACAGGTCCACTTTGAAGGACATCTAACTCCTTGGACGCAATTAAGTTGAAGGAAGGATGGAAAAAACTCGCACAAACTTCCACTGAAGAAAGAATGAAAATCCTTGAGTAGCTTTAACTAAACGGCTTTAACCAACTCCTCCGGGTTTCTACAGCTCAGTCTGAGATTCTGTCGGCTACGTAGCTAAACACCGTTTCGGTATTTCATGACGGCTTGCTTGTTTTTTGAGCAAAATACAACTATAATTACCATGTTGGCAGTTTGCTCTCATCTGCGGATTCATTGTCTGTTCTCTGAATTAATTTGCATTGTGCATACAGCCTTATTTATGATAATTCATTCCCCTTAAAAGTTTTTGCATGAAGCTTACAAGATGCGGCTGGTTTTCAAGACAACAGGCAACAGTGAGGAAGAAGAAGAAGAAGAAGAAGAAGGGGAAGTGAGCAGAAAAAAGGGAGGGTCATTTTCAGTAGCCGTTACAGCACAAATTATTTACAAGTTTAACTGAGCTACAAAAACTGACTTTGTGAGGCTTTAAAATAATTCCCCCAAAAATTATGACCCCTATATCCCCCACTCTAATTGTGCCCCCCCACCCCAGAATTTTGGCTAACATGACGCCCCCTGGATCCAACCATGAGTTTTTTGAAGAATATTTTTTTTTATTTCAAAAGTTAAAAAACATCACAGTTTGATAACCTCATACCAAAACGCCAGGAACTTTGGAATCAAAAGACGTAGAATCGTTAGTTCATGCCACTCAGAATGATATAAAGGCTTTTACTGACTAAAACATAAATACTTTGCTTACATCTAGAGCACCTAAATCAAGCCAAGGATGAAGGCAAGGCCACTTTTTTTGTTTTTGTTTGGTATAGCTCAACTTCAAGGTATTTCAAAGTGCTTTCGAAAATGAAAAAGAAAAATTTTGAAACATCATAAAACAAAAAAAAAAGTATTTACAGAAGAATTTGAATATAATTAAAAGCCTTCAGTTGATTCATCAGTAAAATGGCTCACAAAACACCACTTTCGCCACCGCCGCTATGGCGAGCCCTTTAAACATTTATTTGCTGCGATTGACTATCCAGAATTAACATCAAGACTAGTAACACTAGTACAAACTCTAATTATAGATATCTGTAACGTAATTTTGCCTCATCAAAACTATTTAATGACAGCTACAACATAATTCTGAATAGTCAACACTTTATATATATATATATATATATATATATATATATATATATATATGTATGTATATATGCATACCATCTTAAATCTTAAATGAACTAGGCCGACGTTGTCGACCCCGACAGTAAGGGTGTATCCCTGAAAAGCCCCCATTCTCCTGTGTTGTACTAGCAATCCCCCTGATTGAACTTTTCAAATTAAATGTAAAGATATGTCTGAGAAACAGTCAGACATATATATATATTTTTTTTAACTTTCCTCTTGTGAATGAAATATGAACTATAAGGAGTAGAATACTACATTGAGAAGATTGGTCTCATTGAGTGAATTCATATTCAGCAAATGTGACTAAATCAAACAAACGAGGGAGAAATTATGGCCTGAAAATTTCTAGAGATAAAGCTCCCCTAGTGTTGGAAAATCCATATAACAACCTTTCCCAAAATCAATCCAGTTCTTGCTCGCACTTAGGTCTATGTGGCTATGATAATTGAAAATGATCCATGAAATAGTTTATGTTCTTCAGACATAACTTCCTGAGCATTGGTCCGATTAGGTCCAACTTTTTCGCATATGAATCAACTTGAGGAGATTTATCTTGTATAAATGTTATTTAACTCAGATAGTTCATATTTTAGACAGTAGGGGGAGTTTTTATTATGGAAAATAATGTCCTTAGATATAACCTCACATTTACTTTTGGGAATTCAATCAGGGAGATTGCTTGTACAATGCAGGGGATTGGGAAGTTTTCGGGGATATACTCTTGCTGTCGGTTCAGGGAAAGATCAAGATTTTCATATAAGATAAATACATATTACAGGATAAGACTGATAAAAGGCACTCTGTTCAGATTGTAGGTATCTGTGCCTGTTTTCGGAAATAATTAAGAAATGGAGCAGTACCACTGAGAGCCACTGAGGGCAGTATAACCATAACTCAAGAAAGACGCGTCAAACAGACATAACAAAAAAAAATGTGAGAATAAAAAGTGAAAATCTGTCCATTTAACGATTAATTGGCCCACAGACCACCACTCTGCACTTGACTTCCGCTGCATTTACAAAAATGTTTTCGTTTACCACATTATTACAACCTCCTGCCATCTTCTGATATAGAAACTTTAGGCTATAAACAATAACACGATGGAACCAGAATCGTTGAAAAACCAACAAACATTCTCCCTGCATCTCATTACTCACAAAGTTCATCAAAACGACTTGAACCCAACACCGAATATAATTACTTCAAATATCATACCATTATTAGTCACTGCAGCCACATCAATAAATCTGAATAAATTATTCCAGAAATGCCAGAGTAGGGACCTTATTAAACACATTTTTTCTTACCCTGTCAGCCTAATTAATTATTCTTGTTTATGCTTTTCTGTATTTCCCAGGCTACAAATCAAGCTGAACGGCACAACGCAAGATTATTCTGTGCTTGCCTTTTCCTCTGGACTTCATTGATGAGCTTCTTTTTGAATTTGGACCTGCAGTGGGCAGCAGAATCTTTTAAAATATAGAAAGTCCTGATTTATTCAAAGGGTTAATCTGGACACAAACTCAGGATTACAAAAGGTTAAATTCTCATTCGGACCCAAAATGCCCTATAATGGACTTCTGAGGTGAATAAAAACCATTCGGCCAGTGATGCATTTAGATTCTGAAGATTCTGTCAATCCTGATAGGATCCTGAAAATATTTTACAGCATGAAATTTATACGGTGGAGAGATGAGTCACTTTTTTTTAACTGGAGTTGTTGAAGGATTTAACTTGAGTTGGTAAGCCTCGTTAATGATTTTAACAACATAAGGTTTCAGGTTGTTGTCAAGGCCAACAGCAGGCTTGTAAACAGAACTTTAAAAAATGCTTTTCCTGGAAAAAGGCTGAATGCGCTGCTTCCGTCAATCCCTCGTAAAGTCCAAACAGGCCGAAGGCAGCAAAAAACAGATTCTGAAGAATCTGCAGAACCCAAAGCAGTTTGAGCTGGTTGAGATTAATTCCAGGATTAAGCATAAATAATAAAGCAATCCAACCAATTTCTGATGTTTAGCTGCTCTCTGCAAAATGAGCTGTGTAACCCCACCGGATTCTTCTGACTCATGAAACCTGTCTCCAAAATCCTGATAACATTCTCTCTGGTTTATTATTAGGAGGATTCAACATCCAAATCTGATTCTGGCTGGTGAAACTAATGGTTACACCCATAGTTAAACAAAAAACAGAAAAATTGATTTGAATGCTATCTGATGTAGCTAATAGTTACTCTTCTACTTAAACGTGTCTTCTGTCTGAGATGCTTGTGATATGAGTTGCTTATCTTGTGGGTTTGAAGTAATTCTAAAAACAGCGGTGAACTTCCTGCTGTTCCCTCAAAGCTGTATAAGCTCGGCGGGGAGTTGGAAGCCTGTAATTAGAGACTGCATATTTCTGTGTTGATATGTGAGTGTGTGCAGGGGAAGGGGGTAGCGGTCCAACACTGCAAAACATCTGGCAGAGGATGAACCTCTCTCGCTGCCTGCTGAGCATTTAATATAAAGTCAAATTGGGAGAAAATGAGGTTCAACTTCTCTTCCTTTTCCAGCCACCACCATCCACCTGCATGGAGCTGGAACTACATATGGAATGTTTGGTATGTAATCCATCACATATTGAGAGGATTTCATTGAAATGAAAGAGACTTACAAAGAATGTGATGCTGAAAGCATACAGCGATCAGCCATAACATTCTAACCAGTCAAAATGACGTTGATTATCAGGTTAGCAGGGCAGCTGTTAAAGGATGGTTTATGTTAAGCAGGAAGTGAACATTTTATTCTGAAGTTTATGTTGGAGGAACGGAATATAGACAACAGCGTGGATCTGAACGACTTTGACAAGGTCCAGATTGTGATATCTAGACAACTGGATCAGAGCATTTTCAGAACTGCAAGGCTTGATGGAGTTTTCTAGTCTAATGTGGAACAGCTGGGGAAGATGTGGCAGGGTCATGAGCCCCAAGGCTCATTGATGCCTCTGAGGAGCTCAGAGTATCCTGTGTTGTCCAAACCTACAGAAGAGCTACTGTAACACAATAGCTGGTTCTGATAGGGGTGTAAGATCGCAGAGTTGCATCAAAGTGTCCTGTGTATACCAAAGACCGGTCAGAGTGACCATACAGAACACTGTCCACAGCCAAAAGCACCTACAATGGACATGTCAGAATCAGAACTGGACCAGAGACCAATGGAAGATGGTAGACTTAATCCCACTCATCTTCTTCTTCGGCATAGTTTGTGTGGGTCGCTTACCTGGAGAAGAGATGGTACTAGAACAGGTAAAGGGAAAAGGGCATGTTGGGGGAAGCAATAAATTGATTTGGTGTATGTCTACCGGGAAAACCTTGGGTCCTACCATGTGGATGGTTCTTTTGGCACATAGCACCTACCAAGTCACCCCCCTTCAAGGAAACGGTATTTCCTAATGGCAGTGGCCTCCGCCAGCATGATAACGTTCCCTGAGACACTGCAGGAATGATTTAGGAATGATTTAGGTTGTTGTGAGGAACACAACAACCAGTTCAAGGTGTTGATTTAGATTCCCCAGATTTCAGTCCAATCCTGCGTCTGTGGGATTTGCAGGACAAACAGTGGGTAAACCAGCAAAACAACATAAAGTCTCATATGAGCCTCCTCCTCTAAATCACTAAGGAAGGAGAAAAAAACCCCAAAAGGAGATAACAAGGATTAAACCCAGGAAAGAAGGATGATCTGGAAAGAGAGGGAAAAGGATGAGCAACAGCATTTGAACGAAAAAAGTAAGGACAGGCTGAGTGAGACGTGGCGGAGCGAGGCGGATCTTTATTTACGGCGTAGGATTTATGGCGTCCTATGTGCTTGTGTGGCATGGGGAGCCATCGCCTCCTGGCCAGCGGAAGCGACATCATTTCAAGCTTGAGTGGCCCCCCCCGCGCCCCGGCCCGCAAGTGTCCTGCCAATAAGAGCGCGACTTCAGAATACCAACAAAATCCACTGACCTTTTCCCCAACAACTGCTGTGTTCATCTCCGTCAGAGCACAGAAATGCTTCTTTCCCTCCGTACACTAGAGCCACTGTCTCCCCGCAGACTCTAAACGCTCAGAGCCGACACAACTTCCCTCTCACATCCAGGCCTGTTACTGTCAGAAGGAGGTTTATCCATGAAAGGACAACCACCTCTGAGGACGACGTTTATATTTACAGAACATTCACCCTGAGGGGGGAACACAAAACTCTCTCATTTTTGGCTTGTATTTCCATTAACGCCACTTTTGTCACATTATATATTAACCCTCATTTCTCTTGAGCATGCATTTGAATCTAACTTTTACGGTTATTAACCGTGGATTTAAGGGTCCTTTCAACATCAGAGCCTTTAAAGAACATCAATAATTGAAGATGTTATTGGAATTCTCCTTACAGTAAAACTTCCAGTTTTTTAGGCTTTTTCCCTGCCGTCTTTGTTGTTTTTTACATTTTCCTTTTAATATAAATACAGAAAAAATAATAATATTTGATTGTCATGATCAAGATTGATGTTTCTTCAAATAGTTTAATCAGTAGAATTATAATCATAGTTAAAGGAAAGGACATTTATGTCCTCTAAGCTGGTGAAAAGTTGTTTTTCATCATTTAAAACTGCTGATGTCCTGAGCGATGTTATTACTGACTAATGACTCACCTCCTATTTGCAGCTGGTTTGAACGCCCTCCGTTTCTCCATGTCCACCCCGTCCCCACAGATCTTTCCATTTCATCAGTCTCAGCAGAGTCATCAGCCACCACCCCTGTGACCACACTCCAAAATAGTTACTAGGGCAGAAACCCGCCAATCACAATCACCCTAAAGAATCTGAGGACCACAGACATTCCAACAGACACATTTTCACTCATCTGCTGGAATAAATCATTAATCTTTCCTTCGTTGTCCATCTCTACTGATGGAAATGAGGCAACTAAATGTTCCTGTTTATTAACGGTGAGTTAATAGAAAAGTCGGGAGTCCTCTTGCAAAAGGGGTGAAAAGGAAGAAAAATACACATTTTTTGTATTACTGGCTTTAGTAAAATATAAATCCAAATGAGATTTCCCAACTATCACATTGTATTCAAGAAATAAGACGTGATGTAAATCTCACGTGTTCCATTGGCAAATAATTTTTCACAGTTAAAAACACCTTGAACTCATTGTATTTTTACTTATTTTTGAAGAGGCGGTTTTCTCCAATGTATTTAGTAGAAAAACAAATCGTTAAACAACCAAACTCAAGCTGCTGCAGACAGACAGGCTCAAATGTCCAGAATGACAGTCGCCTGAGGCTCCAGCAGAAGACGATCACCAGCTTCAAACCCCATACATTTGCAGTCCTTATGCGACCTCCGCCTAATAAAACTAGAAAAAAGCACTTGACGTAAAATTCATGCAGATTCCTCAATTAATGTCTGAGTTATTGCCAGCCATTGAATCTACATACAAATCCACCAAACTCGCTGAGTGTCTCGCAAATACTCTGCAAGCGGTTGTCTGCCTTCCACTTCAACATCTCTGTTCAGCCCACCAAGCCTCAAGCTCCACCCCCTAAGGAACAAGAAAGGAATCAAAGGATCAAAGGCAGCAATAGCCACATTGTGACATCGCTACTTCAAACAGCTCCACCAAGAAGTTTATGTTTTCCCTCCTGAGAGTTTGTCTCTGTTTGTTTGTATGTTTTTCTGTTTGTGAATGAAATTACAGAAACACTTAAGGACAGATTTGCAAGAAATTTTACCAAACTGCCATTTCTCTGGACTCCTTTGAGCGATAGGAAAACCCTCTGAGTATCTCTCAAATACTCTGTAGCTACTCGTCTCCTGTTCCTTCCACTTCAGCATCTATGTTCAACCCACTGAGTCCCAAGCTCCACCCCCCAAAGGAACATCAAAGGAATCAAAGGTTGAGTGGAAACTGAGCCCCAAGCTCCAACCCAAAGAAACATTAAAAAAAAATCAAAGTATCAAAGGCAGCAATCGCCATATTGTGATGTGACCTCAATACTCCATCCTGTAGTTTGTCCGGAATCCTTCTAACCGACACCGATACTTTCCTTGACGGAGTTACAAAAGGCAAGAAATGCTGTTGCACCTGGAAGAGCCTCCTCATCCCGCTCCACCGATGCCATCAAGAGAATTGATTCCTGCAGAAGGATTTAACGCCATGTGAAAGTCAGCCCCAGAATGAGTGTTTTGGACGAAGAGGCTGAGATAATGGAAATGAACGCTTCACCCACCAACTCTACCATCCAGCAGACCAGGGCGTGCAGAGAGGCAGCGAGGAGGAAGAGTTCGGGGAAGGCGGACTTGATAACGCCGGAGCGTTTTGAGATGTGCAGGGAAGGTCTTTTCTGCTGCGAGAAGTGACCAAGATTAATGCCAGCATGCTCTGCAAGTCCCCGGCGGCTGATGCTCCTGAAGGGTTGCCAGGCCCACTGGAGACGTTCTGCTGTCCTTGAGACAAATGTTTATTCAGCGGGTCGCTCCACACTGATGAGACGAAGGCACAAACCGTCTAATAAAGACTAACAATCATGGCGCACTCAATTTTAGGCCCATAATTCATTCAAATCCGTCGGGGTGCGGAATGTTGCTGATTTCCTTCCTTTCGCTCAGTCTTTTTGCAGATTGACATTGTGCTCGACTTTGCTCGCCTCCCCCCATTCCCCTCGCTGATGAATTACATCCTGTTATGTAATTTTACTTCTATTCGTCAGTTTGTTTGCTTGTTTGCCGAATCATTTGTTACATTTGCTGCGGGTATAGGAAGGGGCCGCCAGCTGAATGGATAAGCAGGTCTTAAGAGGGATCTCAGGTAGAAATTAGCGAAAAGAACGGAGAGCTGTGCTGATGGAGGGAGAAAAAGATTAAGTAGCCGTGGTAGGAGAGAGTGGATGGTTGGTAAGGAGAAAGTCTGACACTTAGGGAGAAAAAGAATGACCCCTTAAACTGAGGAGGGATGTGGGTTCTACCCGCATTTTCTTGCCGACTGCGGTGATACTTCCTCTTCTCCACCACACTCTAGAGTGAAGCCTTAAAAAATAAGAGTGGACAACGGCTGAATATAGCAAGGGAATAATTCACACCTCTTTCCAAAGTTTTTCTAAATAGAACACAGTGGTCCAGTTCGCGGGGTGTCCCGCCCCCCACCCACAATGCTGAAGGTAACAGAGATGGAGGGAATAAGAGGTTGGGGCACAAAAAAAAAAAATGAAGAGACTGGGGAAGGACTGAGAGCGAGCGAAGAGTCTAGAGAAAGATGGAGTGTAAGCAGAGAGTGATTGAGTGGACGCAAGAGAGGTTGGTGAGATGGAAAAGGTAGACGAGGCGGTGAATAAAAGGATTTGAAGCAGACGGAGGAAGAAACGGCGTACGATGGTTGCGTGCCGGGTCCAGACAAAAGTCCTGTCTGCAAAGATTAAAGACAGGGATTACAGGTAACTAATGAAAGTCATTTCTACATTTGGTCTATGATCAGGTTTGATGTTTTTCAGTTATGAACCTTGAGGACATCTGATTGGATGAAGAGTAACTGGACGACCCATGTGTTCATTTGAAAGTTGTTGTGTTTTTGGGTCATAAACAACTCAGTTAATTCTGGTTTAGCGGGCGTACTGCAAGCATATATCATATATCTTCTAGGATAGGTTTTCTGCCTCTTTTTAGAATACCATTTGACTATTTTACGACTTTCTTAATAGCCATTATTAACGCCTCCTCCTCAGTAGCCCCTTTGACCGGCTTTGCTCTTGAATTTCCCACGAGATAAATAAAGTATCCATCGGCGTTTGATGAACTCTTCTTTTACCATATTCCCACCTTAAGAATTTCTTAGAACAAGAAGAGTCCACATTGGTTTATCACAATTCAGACTCTGTATCCACTGACAGCTGCTTAAAACCCTTTAATGCCCTCACAATGACAAAATAGACATTAATGGGTTATTAATGCCAGGTTCTGATTACCAAATATTTTGGTGTACCACAATGATCTTTCATGGAAACTGGCAGCTTTCAGATCAAGTGTTGTCAGTGACGTGACAGGAGAGTCATATTCTGAAAGACAGAAGAAGTTTCTGTGGGCCCGTTTCCGGATGTCAGGAAGAGGACGGCGTCTGTCCTTCAAAGAGAAATTTAGGGGTTTCGTTGCCATATTTCGAAGACCTTTTGGTCTTTATCACTGATCCAGCAACAGTGACATCACTGGGTCTGAACGCCGTCAGGTTTTCATTCACACCGTCACGGTATCGGCCATCCTTCAAAACAGGTCGTGAGCGATCTGAAGAAATTCTGACAACAACTACATCTTGTTAAAAATATTCAGTCACAGCAACTTCAAATGAAGTCCATAAATATGATTCTATTTTGCTGGGACCTGAAGGTTCTACAGGTCATGTTCTGTGTGAAGACCAGCATCAGAATCCACTCCACATCCATTCTGAGAAAAGTTCGGAAAATTTCACAAAAGCCCAAACTTTCCCAATGTAATGCTTGAATGTCTCCAGACGACTCTGACATCCGGGTTGATAATGGAGTATGAAAACTTGAAACTAACTTTTTCAGAACCTGTATGCTGTGGTAATCCTGGACAGCAGCAGGGTGAAAGCATTACAAAAGACATTTACAATGACTCCCAGCGCCAAACCGTGTTCCAGCAGCGATGTCGTGATGCCCATCCCTTCAAAGGCTGCGGTGTTAGACTGCGGATTTGTCAGGGTACCAACCGGGTCTTATAGGATTCTAGTGTAGCGGTGGTCCTGCAGGAAATTGGCCAGGTGAAATAATCCACTTTCAGTGTGAGCCCATTCTGATAAAGCTCATAAAAGTCCTGTTTCAACGTGTCACCGATGCAAAGCCTCTCTGGCTGTCTCTGCAAAATTACATTAAATCAGCATATTGTGGGACAAGAAGCAATAAGATCGAGCCCGGATGGAACCAGACGAAGCCCATCAACCCGCTGTTGAGTAATGAATAGTATTTCAGGCCAAGCAGCATGAAGGGATTACATCAGTATTCACAAAGTTATTTTAAAGATCCGTTTCACTCACCGGTGAAGTCGGAAGATATCTATAGAGGGGATTCATTTTCTCTCCGACTCTGAATGGGGCTAAATGATGGTTCCGCTCAGAGAGAGGAAGGTTTCCGAGAGCCTGAACCTTCATCGTTCTTATAGTGTTTCATTAAATCTTAGTCACACAGTCGATTAAATTTTTGAAATTAGAAATTTTTTTAATTATGGTTCCATATATCTATGGAACTCGTCATATATTTCATATATATATATATGACGAGGGATATATATATATATCCCTCGTCTGTGGAATGCCCTCCCTGACCATCTCAGGGCTCCACAGACGACTGACACATTTAAAAAAGGACTTAAAACTTTCCTTTTTAGCAGAATCTATAACCTT
>VRLP01004242.1:0-51837 GCA_009660295.1 Lophius piscatorius | reverse complement strand
ATGGAGGAAGACTGGGTCTGATGTGGGGTGCCAATTAAAATAGCTTCGGTTTTGGAGCTGTTCAACTGGAGAAAGTTGTTTTTCATCCACACCTTTATCTCCTCCAGACAAGTGCGGAGAGTTGACAGGGGAGATGAGGATGAGGATGAGGATGGAGAGGCTGCGGAGGAACACATGCACCAAATTTGACTAAATCAGACCAACAATTGCGAAATTATGGCTGAAAAAATTTGGAGATAAAGCTCTCCCTAGTGTTGGAAATATACAACAGAAACTTTGCCCCAAACACTCCAGTTATTTCTTGTACTGAGATCCATGTGTATACAAAATTTGAAAATTTTCCATGATATGGTTCTTGCGTTAACACGAAGGATCTGCATTAGCAGCAGCGGTGGCTGCAGCGATAAATCGATACTATCGCCAACATTTTGGGGATATAAATACTTAAACAACTTCAATAGTCTGTTCTAGCCGTCCCTATTGAATTTCATAGTTGCTTATGCGTTTCCAATTGAGAGAACCAAGAAATCAATTTATTCAAGCTGAAACTTCCCGCTTAACTTGATTACCTCTTTATTGCTTCGAAGCATTTATATTGTTTCTACAGTGAAGTTTATGAGCTGAACACATTTGAGTGGACTGCTCTCTCATGTTGATCCCTCTGCTAAAAATGAAAAATACAAGATAATAACGCTGCTGGAAAAACTACCTTGAACACTTTTAAAGTGTGAATAAATGTTTTGTCACAGAATGATCAATCATTTTTTTTCATTTCAGAGAGACCAGTTGGGAAGCAGTTGGATTAAATAATATTAACTTCCACAATTAATAGGCCAACCACTGCCTGATTCCAAGTGCAATAATTGATAAGTTGTGTTATAATCTTTATTGATGAATTTGTGCTGGCTTCATATGCGGCAGCAATGAGCATGAATCGATTTCATCAGAGGTGGAGGTGTTCTGTCACTCCTCGCCATTTTGGGAGAAGCTTATTGATTCAGGTGCCACCTTGATGAAGGAGCTTTATCAGTCGTTTGCCTGTCATTCCTTATTCTCCACTACTCAACGGACAAATTTAGCCTCCTGAACAGACAAAAAGAAGCCAGGTGCAAAAAAAAATCTTTATTCATCGGAAAGTTCCCTTTTGAATTATTTCCAAACCAATGTATTTCAAATTTTGTAATGAAAATATTCAGTGGTATCATTGGTCCTCTCTTTTGCGACTGTTCTCTCACACTGAAATGACTTCCCCCTGAGATAATTGTTCATTGTCTGTGAGAGTCTTTGACTCTTATGGTAGATTGTGATCAAATTATAGCTGTCCTGAGCAAAAGCAAGATAGATCTCTTGCTGGAGTCCCAATACTAATGGTTCTACTGTAACCGTTACAGATTTGCACTGTTGCATTCAATTGCAACTATACCTTTCATAGTATTGAAAGTTGACATGACTTAGTGCGCTCTCGCCTCCCAGACAAGAAGTGCTTGTTTTCCAAGATGGAGAAGCAAATGAATAGCAACATATGTTAATTGCAGCATATTTTGTAATTATCAGTCTTTCAGAGAGTCTTTGGTGCTTAGACCCTTCAGAGGATTATGATTGAAGGGCATCTCTCCTGAGAAATGAGAAACCCAGTTTCCAAAAGCTTGAGCCGTTTTGTTGTGTCCTCAACATTTAGGCCGGCTGGGTTGCTAGCTTCATGTCTTGTCCAGGTTTTCAGGGGTACGGCATACATTCCTGTGATTAATGTGGGACTGTTAGGTCTTATAGTATGCACAGACTCGCTTATGTGTTTTGAGCAGTGCTCAGGTTGTCATCCTATCCACTGGACTACCTGAATCGAGGTCCACCACAGCAACTGTTTCTTCTCAAGAGGATTCCAGCTCAAAGCAGAACAGGGTACATTCTAAATATAGATGTTTTGCCCAACCGGCAAAAAAACTCTCAATGGAACAGTTTTTCATTAATCATTCTGAGTTGAAAACACTTACTACTAAAAATTGTGTTCAAAAGAAATGTTTCTTTTACTCTAAAAAAGAAAAAATGTAATTTACTTAATTGGCAGCATACACACAACTTTTAAAGTTGCTTTTTTTTTTAAATTGGGTTAATCTAAGTAATTTTTTCCACCTTATTTGAAAAAGAATCTTCAATTCTCATGAGCTTAATTATTGCTTAACTCAAGTTACTCAAGTTTTTAAGTCGACATGTATTAAAAAGTTCTTTCAACTTGATTTTCTTCAGCTGTTTATTGCTTTTTCATGTCCCAAGGCAAGTAGATTGTATTTGGAACACTTTATTAAATACTTCACACATACATAATTCAATTTTCTATCCTAATAAACAATCAACCGTAACATCATTACTTTAAACCTTTATTTAAAACCATCCAATGTGTAAAATCCCAATTATATATTATTTTTTTAGAAACATTTCTTAATGTTTTAAAAATATATATTCTTAAAGGTTGAAAGACATGCACATTAAATATTACATTTCAATAGCCCCACTGACCTTCTCGACGTTCTCCATCACACTTATAAAGACCTTGTAGATATGTTTCACAAAAATGTAACAAATGTGTTATATTTTGTTTTTTTGCATCAGTGTTCAAATCTTTATGAAAAGTCAACCACTCTGACCCTCTAAAAACTCAAACAAATGGAGCGACGTCTGCGAGATAGTTCAGGCAGTCAACTCGAGCTGCTATGCTTACTCACATGACATGCCACACCCTCCATAACCATTTACCAATCACACCATTCAAATTTGAATGTGTATTTTAATTGCAAAGTCCGCATCTCCCTCCTCTACTCTGCTTATGCCGCAACTGCCCGGCATCAGCATTTGCTACCTGCTCGTTAAAGCCTCAACACCTCCCTAGCATCCACCTAGAGGCTTCGACGGGGGGGTAAGGATATTTGCTCATCACTTCCCAAAAATCTTACTGTAATTTATCTGCGGAAGTGATGAAGTCGGAGCCTAGACGCCAAATTACATGTTTTGCCATTGTAATAAACAATGATAACGTGAGGTGTCTGAACCTGTAAAATCAAAACAACTCTGACACTGTAAAAACTCAAACAACTCTGACCTTGTAAAAACTCAAACAACTCTGAAACTGAAAAAACTCATTATATGGCATTACAGCAAATGCCATGTAAAGTGCAATAGAACATTTTGAAAGTTTCTATACCTGGAGCTGCTTATGCAATTACATAATTAAGCCAACTAAATTCATATTGAAAACACAAATATTATTTATCTTATCTTTTAAGACTTTTTTTTGTTATCGTCTTCAGGCAACTTTGAGAAAAAAACAACAACAAGAGACTCATTATTTTAGCATTGGCTTTCTGTCTATCAAGTCCAAGGAACAGCTTCTGAAACACTTCAAATGTACTTTTAAGTTCCTTGCTTTAGCTCAGACTCAGAGCATTTGTTATGCCTATCAGCAAAGCACAGCACCTCGGAACATTCTTTCCCTCCAGGATTTTGGTTCCCTCAACAACGGTGGTTGCCATCTTGCGATCAGATCTTGGAGTGGATTATGGCAATTGTCATCACTTGCTTGTCAAAGCTGGCCTAAAACTCTTCTTTGTCCTTACTTAGCATACATAAGAAACGTCAACGTGTTAGAGATAATTAATTGGATGATTACTGAGTTTTTAAAATTGCAATCTTGCTGAAATCATGAAAAATGTATTTCACATTGGTTAATATAGGACAAATACACATAGGCACAGCAACATTAAACTGAAGCTGTGACATATCATTTTTATCATAGTAATTTCCGTTTTTATATGTGCAGTTAAGCACTACAGCCAGGATATTAGTTCCATTTAATGTCTTATATACCCGACACAAACTTGTCCTACAGAATTAATATTGCAAATCCTAGTTGTAGTAAACGAGAAGCATCCCTTTACTTTGATACAGCCACAAATGTTTGTTTTAGTCGAATATTTTATGAATGAATGGGTAATTGTTATAATACTACTAATTGGTATATTTCCAGAAATGTAACATGAATTTTACATGGAATACACAGATTCTACGTTTTGACATTGTACTGTCCTCAATTGGATTTCATTTTATTTCACAATACTGAATTATTCACATAAAACTCCTTGAAACGATGCTCTTCTAAACTGGTAACTGTAACTGGTGACTGGTGACTGGTAACTGTAAGGTACCATAGATCTACATTTGGACAGTTTGTTTACAACAAAGGTAAAGTGCTGGCTAGAAGAAAATAAAAAAAAAGCTGTACCCATTAAGTTTTTGTGTCCTGACGGAGGTTATAACTGACTTGTAAGGTGTTATATCTGATAATAGACACCACTGGTTATCTGGTATGTGTTTTAGTGTACTGTGTAATGTAGATTTAGCATGTTTATCATTTAAACCTTATTGTGCTGATTGTGTATTTTAGTTTACTGTGTAATTTAGTTTTTTTTGTTTTTGTTTTTATTGTGCTGATTAAGTTGTTCATGTAAAGTTGTTGAAATGAAGGAGGAAAAAGTCATTACAGAAACCAGCTTCCTTGTGATGCAAACAGAAATCCCAAATGTTGCTTGAACAACTATTTGGAGATCTCCAAATGTTCCAGGGATTCCAGAAATGAATGTCAGTAAGGTCATATAACTGAAAATTAATTAATCAAACAATATCAGACACCTTTAATTATTTGCATATCTTCTGTCCATCTTAACATAACTTAAGGCTGACAGGTCCAAGCATTCTTCCACAGTGGCATGTTGGCAAATAATTGGGAATACTGTCAGTTTAAGTGTCAAATTTATGTTGGTAATCAATGAAACATAAATGTAGTGCTTCAGTGTTACAATTTATTTTTCACTCTAATAAACGTGAAAGGTCATAAGGGGTATACACCGATGAGTTCAGCAGGTTCTAGCACTTTCAAAATGCATGTCTCCTCAAGTACGAATTGCCTGAGCTTCTCAACTGACCAGGCACTCAATTATTCCACATTGAAAACAAGAATACCCTTAACAACTATTTGGATAAATATCGAGCCATTTAGTCAATATCATTCCAACTGCATACTGTGTGCCAATGTAGCACACATTATTGGCTTCCTGGATTCATGGCTCACCAGGGAATTTTCCTTGTAATGCATCTTGGATATATTCTCTTAGCACAGTGACATGTACAGTAAATAGCTTTGTTGCCTCTAAGCCATGATTCATGGCACTGGGGTCATAATGGTTAGAAGAAATCAAAAGCCGATGCTTCATGGAGACTGAAAATAAAATATTTAGAAATTTGTGAGTTTGCTTTACAACACACACAAAAAAAAATTATGTTTTTGCCTCAAACCACATGGACCAACCACAGGAACACTAGTGGACCAAAGGCCCTTGTGGGGGGTGCTACTACCAGCCACACCACCAACCACACCTGTTAACAGGTGATGTTTTTTGTTCTCTTAATCAAGAAACATGATAAACATTTGGATTAACATCTGCTTTATTTTTCTTAGTTTAGTGCATGCAATTAGGAATATTTATGAATAGATGTTATGCAAATGTTTAAATAACTTTCTTGTCAGTATCTGGTAGCCTCCAACCTCTTCATGGAAAACTGTTGAAAGACTGAGTAGCTGCATCTTACCATCTGAAGAGGGTGAAGCTGGCTCAGCCGACTGTTCCACTCTGCTCCATCCAGAGGGGTGTTTCCTCAGAATTACCCAACCATCTGAAGAAGATGAATGCCTTATCTCCCCGGCAATCAACTATGGACTGGCCAGTGTAGTATATAAGCTTGCATATATGAGACGATGGGTTGGCATTGTTTTATGTGTTGGTCGGAGGAGCACTGTGTTTTGTTTAGTTTAGTTATAGTTTGCTTAATTTGACAATTTTTGCCCTGGAGAAATTATTAAATTATTACATTTATTCTGTCACATTGATTTTTTTGCCCATGCTAATTATAGTTCATATTTTTAGTAAATAAAACCCTTATTTTTCCACTTTTTATCTGATCTCCAAGTTTTCACTTACCCTGGTGCTTCACATATGGTGTCAGAAGCTTTTTCTGTGGGAAAGCTTGGAGAAATTGGTCTGTGTTCAAAGATCTTACTGTCTAGGTCAGGAGTTCTCGAACTATGATACGCGTACCACTAGTGGTACGCAGGCACCCTCTAGTGGTACGCGGAGGAATCTTTGAAATTGCCTACTTTTACTAAATTAAGTAAGATTAGTTTAAACACATATGTTGCAAGAGTGTATGATCCCCTTAAGGGAGCCTGTGTGTCTGTATGAGGAGGTGGTCGAGCCAGAACGAGAGAGAGAGCGGTGCTGAAGCATGAGTGAGAGTGCGGCAGGAAAAATACAACAAAGAGCTTGGTGCAACTAACTCATTGTGTATGTGTACAGTGGTTTGAAATAAATGCACTAGCTTCCAAGAGCAGGTGGAGTCTACAGCGTGTTGTTTTACTGCTGGTCAAGAGTAAAGGGGTTAGTCCCGAAGGAGAAACTTCCGCCCTGGTGTAAATAAACAAACATATCCCCTGTTCCCCGACCACGGACTGGAACCCGAACAGGAAAAGGCTAACACGTATAATACTACCAAAATACTATGATAAATGAAATGAAAATATTGTAACCATGAGATAAATGAGTTTTAGTTTTTTTGTTCAGACGTCCATCAGCCTTCCATGTAGTCGGATTGTGGCACGCGCACCAAGTCGTTACGAACTAAACTGTGAGAACAAGAAGACAGTATGCGGAGGAAGCTAAAATTACGAAAGGTTTAATAACAATGCAATCGTGGCTTCAAACGGGAACTTTTAGGAAGAGAAGTGTGGATTAGGAGGAGAATATAATTAACGCTGTTGTAGAAACTGCAGTTGAAGACAGTGAACACAGCAGCATCCTTGAATCAGCAGCAGCAAACGGCAAAAAACAGTAAGAAGATATGACTCAGGTTACATCCCATTCGAAATGTGCATTTACAGGGAGTAACAGTTGTTATTGTTAATGTTCACACATGTTCTGTGTATGTACTGTATGTGTGTGAGGGGCTGCACCTTGCATTATAATCAAGTGAAAGAGTTTAAGTGCCATTTCTAGTGCTACCTCTTCACACTTTGTGTGGTTGTGGCTGACAACAATAAATAATATTCTTATTGGGAATATATTTTCTTCCTTTTTGAACTATGTTTAGCTGAATAGGGTTACCTGCTCCTACTAATGTATTTTCACATGGGACATAATGGTGGTAGTTGGGGGGCCGAATATATTCTGAGGTGGTTTCGGTGTAAGAGTTTGAGAACCACTGGAATAAGTAACAAATAGTCTCCCCTAGTAATAATAATAATTATTTAGATATATATAGAGCCTTTCATGAGACCCAAGGAAGCTTTACATAGAAGGAAAACAAATTAAAAAAAGTACTGAAGGCTCGGTCTCCAACGGTCCAGAGTCTGGTATGGGGAAGGGAGAGAAAGCCGGTGTCTGACGATCTCAGATTCCGGGAAGGGGTGTATGGTTGGAGGAGGTTGGAGAGGTGCCAAGGGCATGGAGGGCTGTGTAGGTGAGAGGGAGGACTTTGTAATTGATGCAGAATTTTATAGGGAGCCAGTAAAGGTGGATGTGGGATTGGGTGATGTGCTGCCAGGATTTGGCTCGGGTGAGAACCCTGGCAGCTGAGTTCTGGATGTACTAGAGCCTATCCAGTGCCATGCTTGGTAGCCCGGATAGGACTCCATTGCAGTAATCCATGCGGGAGGTTGTGGCAGAGACCCTCATCCATGCCTTCTTAGAGTCTGAAAGTGATGGCCGTAGTCTGGAAATGTTTTGGATTTAATGTAAGATTGGATAGAGAGGCTAGAGTGCAGTATAACGCCCAGGTTTTGGACCTCGGAAGATGGGCAGGTAGAGTAGCCGTACACGTCCAGAAAGAGATCTCCAACCTTCCGGAGCATTGCCTTGGGGGCCACAACTATGAGCTCTGTTTTGTTGTTGTTGAGTTTAAGCAGGTTGGATAAACCAGATGTTGATGTTGTGCAGGCAGTTGACTAGGGATTGGGTGGGGATCTGAGTGGATGCTTTGGTGCTGAGGTAGAGCTGTGTGTCATTAGCGTAAAAGTGGAAACTGAAACTGTGTTATCGGATGACCTGGCCAAGGAGGAGCATATACAGGTGAAGAGAAGGGGCCTGACAACAGAACCTTGCGGCACGCCTTGGTTAACCGGGCTGGAGGGATCTAGAGTTGCCAATTTTGACAAAGAGAGTTAAGAGAGCTATTCCGGTGACGTAAAGGTTCTGGTATAGGCGGTTGAAGAGGATTGTATGGGAGATGGTATTGAAGGCTGCTGAGAGGTAGAGGAGAATGATTATGGTGTTGTGGCCAGAATCAGCTGCGGTGAGAAGATTTTCGATGATTTTGATGAGGGCGGTGTCTGTGCTGAGATATATTCTGAATCCAGATTGAAGGGGTTCATAGAGCTCTTTCCAGGATTTTAATGACGAAAGGGAGGTTGTAGTTTAGCCGGTATTTGTTGTGGTCCTCCAGGTCCGCATCCGGCTTCTTAAGGATAGGGGTCCTTGATTCTGTTTTAAAGCAGGAGGGAGCTGTGCCAGATTCCAGAAAGGAGTTGATGACGGCAACCATGGTGGGGCAGAGGGCAAGTAAACATGCCTTGACAGGGCTCTGGGCATGGGGTCCAGCGAGCAGGTGGAAAACCTTAGCCTAAGTTACCAACTTGGCCACTAGAGCGGCATCCAAGGGGTGAAGGAGGGGAGGCAGCATCCAGGGGATGGAGCAGTGTCTTGTGGTGGAGGGGTGTTAAGGCAGGGCTGGCAAGGAATTGCTGATGAATGGAGTCAACTTTTGCCCGGAAGAAATCCAGGAAATTGGAGCAACGGTCTGTGGCATCCACAGGGTTGTGGGGGTCGATGCAGCGGAGTAGGCATTAGATGGTTGAGGACAGCATTCTGGTGGTTTTGCTAATACTTGTGTTATGGCGTCCTGTATAGTAAGAGCAGGAAGGATGCCTTTCCCTTTGTCACATAGAGAAGGGTCTGGATACTCTTTCTTGGGCCTGCTGGTTCTCTGCCATCGATCTGTCGATTGGGTACAATCAGGTCCCAGTCTCGGAAGAAGACAAGCACAAGACAGCCTTCTGTATATCCTTTGCCTTCTTCCAATTGTTGCCGTTTGGGTTTTGTAATACCCCGAGCACGTTTCAGTCGTTTCTTCTGTACCTTGACCATATCACTAAGTTTTCCTCTTCAGTCTCAAAGCATCTGCAAAGATTGGAAGTTGTACTGAAAAAATGCACTATTTCCCCAAAAGAGCTTGGTTATATTGGACAAGTCATTTCCACTAGGGGAATCCCCATAGACTCATCAACGATTGGGGCTGTGGCCAAGTGGCAGCGTTCCCAGAATGGAATAGCTGCGTTTGTTCCTACTTAGTTTAGACGGGAATTATTTCTGGGACATGCGTGTGTGGTCTTCACTGACAACAAACCATTCATCTATCTCCACTTTGCCAAACTAGGGGCAACCGAGCAATGATGGGCTGCCCGACAAGCCACTCTTGATTTTGATATTACTGCTGCGCACCTTTACCCGCTTCAACAAGCCTCACTTCCAGATCTGGTGGCTGTGACTCAGTCTTTGGTCTCAGCTCCTGTGCCATTCTCTCTCTGACATGTGTTCCTTGCTGGAGGCTGATCCTTTCAAGGTGGAGGTTTGATGATTGGCCATAACGGGATGAGAAACAGCAGATCTCAAGACCAGCTATGGGACCGCCCGGTAGAGAAAGAGGGGGTACTATACCGTTGTATCTTTCAACCTGATGTGGGAGAAGTTTGCCTCCAGCTCATCCTGCCAACTGTTTTCAAAGAAGAGACATTGAAATAGCTGCAGCAGGAGTGTGGCCACCAAGGAACTGAGCAAACCACTGCACTGATACAGCAAAGCTGCTACTGGCCAGGAAAGACTTGGGCATAAAACAGTGGGTCCGAGAGTGTGAGCGTTGCCAAGTTGCAAAAGATGGTGCTCCAGTGCCATATAAGGCCACTTGGTTGCATCAACGCTAAATCAGATTGTGGCCCCGTACTTTATATTGATTTAGCCCTCCATGAATCGATGTTAAAATGTATTGGTTTTAACTGATGTGCTCAGCAAATACACTGTGGCTGTCCCTACTTAGGATCAGCAGGCTTCTTCTGCAAATATGTGATCTCCTGCTCTTCCTGGAATCTGGTATTTATTTGGTGGCATGCAACACGTCTTGGATGAGTCTGTACTGGATGTGTCTGGTGAAGTCATCCTCTCTCCACATGCTCATTTTCCCAAATATATAGGTACGACTGTTTGTGACTTTGCCAGTTATTGGTGCGCATAATTTTCATGGTCCTGTCTCAGCTCCTGTTTGCTGCGCAACTGGCACATCTCCTTACAGGAAGGCATCAGTTGCCTTTGGCTTTTACAGCTCTGCTTTCCCTGATCACTCTGCGGTGTTGTGAGGGTGCTCATCTTTCTCTTTCACCCACTCTCTACCTCCCTAATGTGCAAGTGATTGCGGCACTGATTTCAGGGAATTGTGTGGCCTGTTCAAATAGCTGGTCGTCACCTGCTGTTCATGCTGCAGTTTTGTCTACGCCATAGCGAAGACATATTTTTTTGTTTTGTCTGGATAAACAGTCCTGTTTTATATAAAGACCTGTGTGAATTGGTTCATGAACACGCTGTATTGTTTGGATAACACATTGTCTTTGTGATGAGGTAATGCACACTGCATTGCCGGCAACATTGTAATTTGTCAACTGTGTTTGGTTTCTCTGTGTGACAGTGAAAAAGTAGATCAATTACTATGGTCCTGTTCATTTTTTGGTACATTAATTATTATTTTTTTTTATTTTATTATTCATGAATTACTCATAAGGGATACTTAATTATTATGTTAATTAAATATTTGTATTTATTCCTTGTTTTGCTAATTATACTGATATTGCTCTGCTGCGGACTTTAGTCTGTGGCATCCTGGTCCCCTAGTGGCTGTGATGCTTCTAACCTCATTTAAAGTGGCTAATGGTTTAAAATTGGTCTAATAAAATAATATTTCTATATTATATCATCTGTAATAAATTTATATTGCGGAATTGAATTATGTCTCTGACCTCAGTGTGTAAAGTGAATATGTGTGTCTTTCATTTAATGAAGGAAACTAAAACCTCAACTACTTCCTGGGGCAAAATGTCCAGGTGGCGTTAAAACCAAACATAGCAGTAAGTTATAAAGAGGGGGGATTTAGAAGTTTATTTAAAACTCCTGAACGTTATTAAGGAGTTAGGGAAGTAATATAAAATTCCACTTTGTGTTTGAGTTAGGTTAGTTTTACAGTGAGCAGGGATTTCTTGGATTACCTGAGGGGCCAGTCAGTTATATAACGGGTCAGCAGCTCAGTATGATAGAGCCCTTATGTCATCGTCAAGGTTAACTGCATTAACTTTTTGATCCTTTATGCAAAATTATCAATTGAAAAACGACGCACTTTTTAACCACAGCTGTTGGGTCTGGTTTATGTTTAGCTACAGTGAAGATTTCAGCTGCAAAGAGCTGGTCTTTATATAATTATCTACAGATACCAACCAAATTGGTCCGTGAGAAAGCACTTGGCGACTGTGGTCTGAAGAAAAAAGTGCATTTTAAAGGGCAGAAAAACCTCGAGCAGATCCAAGACTCTGGGTAGACAGAGAAAGAGAGCAAGATAAAGAAGAAAGAAAGAGAAAGAAATAGAAACAGAGAGAGAGACAGGGGGAGCTGGGGGGTAAATACAGACGGGGAAAAAGCAGCAAAGAAATCAGCCATGGTAACCCACTTTCCTCCGCTTCGCCAGAGTTGGGCCGCGGCAGCAGTAGGGATCCTAGGTTGATAATAACATTAATAGTAATGTAACATTCACCAATAGCTTATGGGGAAATATTATACAATAATAATAATAATAATAGTAATCATCATCATGAGCATTTTGAAATCAGTTGACATCGAGCAGGTCCACAGCAGCAGATGCAATCACCAACAATGTGAAATTGCAGGGTGAGAAAGCATAAAGGTTCCAGGGAAGAAGTCAAGTTAGTAAAATGCATTAATCCAGTAACATGCATTTAAGTGAGAGGGATGTATGAAGAGGGACTGTGTGAGAGGAAGAGAGAAAAGCTCAGTGCATCATGGGAGATCCCCTAGCAGTGTAAACATATAGCAGCCAAGCTAAGAGCTAGCTTATGCCAGCCTTAATTATAAACTTTGATTGAAGATTGGGAGATGGTTTTTATAGGAGAGGAGCCTGATAGCGGAAAGATCGGGCTCCCATTCTACTTCTGTAAGAAAGATTTTGAATTTGATTCTAGATTTTACCAGGAGCCAATGAAGGGAAGCTAATACAGGAGAGATATGTTCTCCTAACCTGGTTCTGGTCAGCACCCGTGCAGCAGCGTTCTAGATCAGCTGGAGGGGCTTCAAAAACTTATTGGGACTACCTGCTAGTAGGGCATTACAGTAATCTAGCCTGGAAGAAACAAATGCATGAACTAACTTTTCTGCATCTTTTTGCGACAGAATGTGCCGTATTTTAGAAATATTACTCAGATGAAAAAAAGCGGTCCTAGAAATCTGTTTCATGTGGGAGTCAAAGGTCATATCCTGATCAAGGATAACTCCCAGGTTCCTCACAGTGGTGTTGGAGTCCAAGATCATACAATACAGAGTAGATATATCATCAGATAAATTGTTTCTAAGGTGCTTTGCTCCTAGCAAAATAACTTCAGTTTTATCTGAAATTAATAATAAAAAGTTGAAGGTCATCCAAGTCTTAATGTCCTTGAGACACACCTCTAAATTGGATAAGTGATTAGATTCACCGGGTTTCATTGATAAGTACAATTGTGTGTCATCTGCATAACAGTGAAAGTTTATGGAGTGTTTCCTGATAATGTTGTCTAAAGGTAGCATATATAATGTGAATAAAATTCGCCAAAGCATAGATCCCTAGGGAACTCCGTGGGTAACTTTGCTATGCATGGAGGATTCATTGTTAACAGATACAAACTGAGATCTGTCACATAAATAGTACTTAAACCAATTTAAGGCAGTGTCTTTGATGCCAATTAAGTTTTCAAGTTTCTGTACTATGGTTAACTCTAAAACCTGACCGGAAATCCTCAAATAAACTATTGTTAGGCAGAAAATAACACAATTGTTCGGCTACCAGAGAGAGGAAGGGAGGGTTAGATATCGGCCTGTAATTTTCTGAAGCCTCTGGATCAAGAGTCAGCTTTGTAAGCAGTGGTTTGATTATGGCTATTTTAAGGGACTTTGGTACACAGCCTGAATTTAAAGACAGATTGATCATTTCTAATAGAGAGTTGCTGACTAAGGGTAAACTTTCTTTAAGTAGACTAGTTGGGATTGAGTCTAGGAGACAAGTTGTTGTTTTGGATTTGAAAATAAGGGAAGTTAATTGTTTTAGATCAATAGGACTGAAGCGGTCTAGATCTGCTCCAGGTCTATAATGCAACCTTCATTTATCAAAGTCAGACATAGACGGTAAAATATAGTTAAGGATTTCAATAGACTTGACCCATCCATGAAGAGTTTAGCGGGTTATCAACGTTTTATCTCAAAAATATTTGAATACGGGCACCACCCATAGTTAATTTAGGAAATTATGAAACTTAGAATTATTCAATTCTTAATTTAATTCAACTTAAAATTCTCTCTTTTACAAAGTACTCACATTTCTCTTCAAAAAGGAAAGACAGACAGGACACCTGTTATGCTTATATATGAATATGTTTATTCAACTACACTCTAACCAAAGCAGGATAAATATGGATAATTGATAACGCAGGTTAATGCATATATGTGTGTGTGTGTGTGCGTGCGTGCGTGTGTGTGTGTGTGTGTGTGTGTGTGTGTGTGTGCGCGTGTGTATGTGTGTGGACTGACGGTTCAGCAGCTGAGAGTTTGAGAAATAGGTAATGGTGATGGAGAGGAATTATTGACGGTTTTGAATTCTGTGGAACTTAATCATTGCTAAAGGGCACAATGAAATTTAAAGGGATTTAGATTTTGTACATCAACCCCAGATCATGAATGAATGAGATAGATTTTACTTTGTGCTTGTAACAATCACGTCCGTGGATCGGGCTTTCCAATAAATCAGGCAGTTTCTTCTCGCTGGGAGAAGGGAGTGTTCCAAAGAGTCGGGTGAAGACTTCTCTCCAGGGGACTCTATCGTCGCTTCCGTATGGAGACTAGTTGTTGCTGCGCACACACGTCTGGTTGGGGAAGAGATGGAACTGGCCCCGATAGTCCTTATTGCAGGATGCAGAAATGGGAACAAGAACTAGGTCCCTTCACTCTAGCGTGCAAAACTAATTTCCAGGGAGAGTCGCAGGCATTTGTCCTTTTGACTCTGGAAAAGCAAATGGTGAAAATTGATGTGAAGAACCAGATGTGGAGATGTCTGGAGTGTAGGGGGTGGATGTAGCTCAGGAGGTGGCACAGCCGTTCACTCATTGGAAGGTAGGTAGCTCAATGCCAGAGCTGGCAAAAACCTGGAAAAACCTGGTCTATGCTGTCATTCCTGACTGCAAGGATATATCCCAGAAACGTCCCCAGTCCCCTGCGTTGTACAAGCAATCCCCCTGATTGAACTCTCCGAATTAAATTTTGAAGTTATGTCCACAGTATTTTTTGTAAATACTCCACTAAGTGAGGAAAATATGAACAATTATAGTAAAATTTGATATTTACCTTATAAAAAACCTTGCGTTGATTGATAAGAACCAAATTTGGGCTGAAACATGGATTGATGGTTAAGAAGTTATGTACAAAAAACAGAGGTGTTTTTGTAAGAAATGTCTCCCTAGTGAGTAAATGATGAGCTATTAGAGTAAAACATGATGACATAAATTCGTATGTATCAAATTTGGACTAAATCGGACTAATGGTTTAAAGATTATGGTCCAAAAACTTTAAGAGATAAAGCTCCCTGTAGTGTCAGAAATAATTAACCGACCTTTCCCAAAATACATCCAGCTCTTCCTCGCACCCAGGTCTAAGCGGGTATAAAATAAAAAACGATCAAAGAAATATTTTTTTAATTAGCATGTTAACACGAAGGACCTGGCTGTGAAAACGATATACCAGACATTTTGGGGACATAATAAGGAATAGGCCAAATTCAAAGGATAATTTCCCTATATTGTACTCGTGTATTACAATAAAGTGTGGTTTTTAACACTTTATAACAACTCTCTATTTTTCACCATTATTTAGGAGAATGTATCAACTCTTATTTTGATGGAAAGCCCCAAAAATCTTTTGTTGACCATTACATTTCTTTTAATTTCCATTATTTTCCAACTATTACTGTTGAAGCTCTCCGTTTTCCAAAGGATACAAATGGGTTGGAAATCTTAAATGATGGCTTAAAAAAGAAACTAAGTAATATACAATTAACTGAATTAATCTGTCCCATTATTGTGTCTCATATCCCTTTACAGCATTGGATTATATCTTACCGCTTGGAACCTTATTGACTTGAAAATGGTCTACAGCAGTTTGTTTGAGGTCCTCCCTCTTTTTTTACAATGTGTCATGCAATGTAATTCTGTTTAATTATAGCTGGAGAACAAATACCAGGATGTGTGCCCTCATGCAGAGAGAAGTGATTAACTACTAGCTTTGTTTGAATATAATCCTGTCAATCACTATGTCCTTTTTCTGGGGTGCTAATAAGTATTTCATTGTTCAGCAAACATTATTTCCCCGAAAATAAGATGAAGGATTAAAGTAATGAACTGTTTGCCCACTCATTTGCATTTTGTGTTCAGCTGAAGTGCGGGGTCAGGGAACAAATTGAGTGGTGCTTTATTTCTATTAAGATGTCAGGAGAATGTTGGTTTCCATGGATGGATTGATGAGTTGAGAGAACGGCACATTTGTGATAATACACGATTGATGTCATTAACTAAACCTGTTGAGTTACCTCTAGTATTATTTCTTTCTTTTGTACTGGCTTTATTGTAACAGCATTTTGATGAGGGAATTAGTGCTGCGCAGCAGACACAGACCATTAACCGGCCTTTAATCTGCCCGTTAATCCATTAATTCAAACCTTCCATCCGCCCATACGTACATCCATCCATCCATCCATCCATATCATACACTCACACTACAGTCAGCATTAGGAAAGTTACCATTCCATTTATTGTCAAACCTCTAATTAATAAGGTTGTATTAATATAAGATAATTATATTACTCTTTAACATTATGGCTGATCTACTGTCCCACTGATGAATGGTTGGCCTGGCGACAAAAGTGAATTTGCATTTAAAGAAGTTAGTGTCAGCCTATTAAAAGTGCCTTAGTGCTGTTACCCTGTCTGATTTTATTTAAGGGTTTTGCCTCATTACCATATACTAGCACTGTTTGAACAGCCCACAAATGGAAAAATGCAATAACTAGATATTTTCGATATCTGAAAGTGGCTTTTTGTTAATTTATTTTGCAAAAAATTAGATACTCAACATTTTGGACATGGAAATGTAAACCATTTGTCCATTTGTCTATCTCGGTTTATGAAAACTGCAAAAATGCAGGAAGTACTCAATTTAGGCTCTAAAAATCCTCCTACACTATTACTGCCTACGTCTGCCAGAGACGGAACTGAATTAAACCGTAGCCTCAATAAAAGCTTAAACTTAACGTTTCAACTCTCATTTAAGAGGCTTCCTCAGTTAGGCTTTGTCCGGTTGCTTCTGATTCAACCTTGGCGCATTACCATAATCTAGAAAAATGAAAACCTAAAATATAAACCTTTTTTTCATTATCAGTATTTTGACGGTTCAGCTAGTTCTTTCTCATTACAGAAAAGAAAACTCCTCCGAAAGCAATCAGACATAATAACCATGTCAGCTTGACTTGTACTGAGTGAAATCCATGTGATTTTGTGAGATTAACATACCTAAAATCCCATTTTGAATGTATATTTTGTAAAATAATGTAATATTGTATTTAAGATAAATATGATAATATAATATTAATCAATCCATTTTACCAACACACATCTACAAACTAATAGCCTATAATATATGACATAAACATGACAATATAAATATACAATAAATATAAATTTTTATTCAACATTCCGATCGAAATGTTGAATAAAAATGTAAAAATTGTTTGTTGTTGACTTTGGGTAATTGGATTGAAATTAATGATTATAAATTGTAAGTGTGAAGAAAAGCATCACAAATTGAAACAGTTATAATGATATTAGAAACTAAAACTATCAAAAACTAAATTGGTTCATTCAAGACTGACTAATCTCAACTAACATTGTTTTGACTAGACAAAGGACTGACAAATTGACTCAAGAAATGAGACAGATAGACATATTAAGACAACATGTTCAAGATAGACTGATTCTATTCGTTTAGATGGGTTCAAATCTACCTCTGCCGGCCTTTTTTGTGGAGCTTGCATGTGTTCTATTGGCACTCCTGTTTCCTCCCACAGTCCAAAAACATGCAATACAGGTGAAATTTTGACTCTAAACTGCTCGTAGATGTGAATGTGAGTGTGAATGGATGTCTACCTCTAAGTGTTAAGATAAGATTAGGTAAGATATTCCTTTATTAGTCCCACAACAGAAAGGCAGAAGCAATAGTGGGAAACAATATTAATGTCTCATAAGCAGCAAGTGTGGTAAAGCATGGAGCTGCGGGGGAGAGAGAGGTGTTGGGAGCTGGCTCAGGGGATTGCAGTGATTTGTGCAGCGGAGGGTGATGAACTAATGAGACTCTTTTTGACCTGCAGTATTTGGCTGGAACGAGGAGGAATGCTGACAGAGAAGTCAGGAGCGGATGCCGGGCTTAAGGGAAAACTACTGGGTAAAACGTTTAATTTATGTCGAAAGAACTAAAACTTTGGTTTGATTCAAAGGGTCTTACGTTGTGTGTTCACGAAATAATCCACGTACGTGGCAAGGAGCTTGCTACAACAACTCACTACACTACAGAGGAGGTAAAAATAGTCAATTATCCCTGTGTACCCTCTGAAGGTTGTGTACCCCGTCTCTCGCCCAATGTCAGCTGGGATAGACTCCAGCCCCAGCGACAATGGACAGAATAAGGTTTACGGATAGTGAATGAATGGGCAGCTGTAGCTCAGTGGGTAGATCGTCCGTCTCCCAATCGGAAGATCGGAATGTAGCAGGTTCGGGGATGGGTCAAATGCAGAAAAATAATTTCACTATGTTGTACAGTGAATGGCTGTATGTCATTAATAAAGGGTTTCTTCAAATGTTTAAATGGAATACAGGGGGCATAATTAATTCATATTTATCCAGTGATTTATTATTTTGAGTGTCTTAAGGGTTGCAGCCTATCCAATATGATGAAGAAGTTGCCAGTTCATTCGATATCGAGGGAGCCATTGTCACTCACTTTATGACTATCGGCATTTTAAAGTTCACCTGTTTTGTTTGATTTTGGACTGTAGGAAGAAGCAGGAGAAAACAGGCATTATTCCAATAGAAAGGCCTCAGGTTGATTTGAAAACCTAGCTCTGAGTCAGTAGCACTAACCACTATGCCTTATTGCTACATCAGAAGAAATTATATTTTACTGAAGAACTGAGGTAGAGTCCCTTGTTGTGCCAAGGCAAAACAAGTCTACACCTGTTTGTTAAGCTTTCCGGAAATTGGGGAGAACAATAATTAAAAAATCCTTGGATCCAGATCTTCACGAATACTTGACGATTCTGGAGGGAATCTGGAATCCCTCCAGCTGTTTGTTTGTCCCAATTAAAATTGACCAAATACAATTTAACTGAGTTTGATTTGTTGGATTGATTACAAAGTTGCGGTGATCAGCGGAGTCGATAACGAGCGGAGGCGCTTGAGTAAATACGCCGTTAAAAACAGGTCTGGTTTACATAAAGATCAGTCTATATGAGGATCATTTTCACAGCTTTGTCATGTGAATGCAGGATTTTTTCTTTAAACACAAAGTAAAATCTTTTACACTTTTAGCTGTCAGAGTGTTCCGAATTTTGCAAAGGCTTGAATAAAATCCATTATATTATAGCTATTATTGTTATTATTGTTTTTTTTTTTTAAACATATCAAACTTAAACTTCCAAATTCAAGAGGAGAGTTTTCATGGTCAACGAGTGACATGTTGAGAGTTTAGCTATTCTGGGACTGTGGCTTGTTACATTGCCGAGGTTTGTGCTCTCTCAGTGCAGTACTAGTAGTGGTTCAGTAAAAACAAACTTTCATAAAAAACTTTTCCAAATATTCAAACCCTTTAAACCCAACTTTACTGCTCCTGCAATTGTTTCTGTCTTCCAACCGATGAGACTTGTGGCTTGTGTTTAAGTTGTTATATTCCAAATTCAAATTTATGAAAAGGCGTGACCCATCAAAGTATTTTGCCATGTAGACAGCTTTTGAAAACGTAAGTTTAAAGTTAATGGAATGTCACCACCTTGTGAGGAAAAGTGCATTAATGGTATTACAGGGACATCATACCTTGCTGCTCAGGTGCTCTCCAATCTCTCCAATGCGTTTGTGGAGGACCTTGAACCATTCTGAAGTCAGAAATGAGAAATTTTTCCTCCTCGCTTTCAAAGAGCAGAACATTATGTAATTGTACCTCTGCTTTAGAGTTTTTTACAAACAAGTCAAAGTCAGCGAGGGGTATAGAGACCTTCACATTCAAAAGCTGAGATCTTCAATTCACAAAGTTCTATTCGATTTCCAAAGTCATAGAAGAAAAATTAACACACAGCTAAACCTTTTTCACCTTCTTTAATTGACAGCTTGCTGGCCTCCTCGAATGCCTCAGATATCCACTGCCCTTTTCAACCCCCCAGCAGTGGAAAACTTACACTTCAACATCCCTGCAGAAAAATCCGACTCTCAGAGGAGGTGAAATATTTTTGGTAAACGAGACTTGGGCCGAAAAACAGTTCAAAATACCTCGGCTAAAACCAAATATTAGGGGTGTTTTTTGTTTTCCTTTTCACCTTTGCCCTCCCCTCGTGTATTTGCATGTGTAATTGTTGCAGAGGCAAACAATCTGTTTTTTTTTTGTTTTGTTTTTATTTTTGAAACACCCATTGTATCTCCAGAGGGAGAAGGTGTGGCAATGTCTTGAATATTGTTATAGTATTCTGACCAGAAAAAAACAAACACTTGCTCTAGAAAGGACTTTTCACTTTATTAGCTTGAGCTGGTAGAAAAACACTTAAGAAAGTAAATATGTTGTTGTTGGTTAACTGATGTGTTTTTCAAATAGAGGGTCATGAAGACCATTAAAAGCAGCAAAGCAGGAAATTTCCCCACCAAAGCAAAGATGAAACGTAAGGAAACGGACCCCGCATGGTTTGTACCCGGTGGGGTCAGATCAGGTTCCATGGCCGGGGCTCATAACACCAGCAGCAGGCTCTTCATCGCCTTAGTCACTGCCCGGACTTAGCTGCTTCCCAAGGCTATGGACCGGGTGTTCGCTTTGCCGCCTCCTTCCTCGGGGGACAATCGCTCCTGCAGCATGAGGTTGTACATCAACATTTCAAAGTTAAATCCCTGGGCAGACCACACAGATCTCACCAGTTCACCTCTCAACGGTTTCACGAGCTCACCTTCTTTGATGGCGAGGTTTAACACTCTATTGCTTTTAATTGTGCTGAATCATAATTTTATTATTTAGTTATTCCACTCCTCTACTATTTATGATAATATGGTTATATCACCCAGTTGAGCCAAATGCTCAAACAACGACTTGTTGACGGTGATAAAACTAATACTCTCAGCAAAATATCACAGTTCTTCCAAATGCAACATTATGAAGATATTAAGTCTCTGTTAGATGTTGAATATTATGTAATACCTGTACATATGAAGGAGTATGAAAAGAGATTGTGCAGACTAACGTTATTACGTAGTACTAGATATAAAAATGCAAATATTAGCAAAGTTCGTCACGCAGCGGTGAACAAGAAGATGAGTTACACTTTCTCTTCTTCAGTCCCGCATACAATTCAATCAGAGCAAAAATATTTACCTGCCTTTAACAATAATATATCACTATCTACAAACTATTAAAAACTGATTTTTGATCTCTCTACACTCCTTCATTGTAATTTTAATTTGTCCGATGGTCTATGCAGGGGGTTTTAACCAGTGGTCCTTGGCCCCCCGTGTGGTCCGTGGAGTCATTGCAGGTGGTTCATGGCCTTTTAGTTTCAAAGTCTATCAGTAAAGTGTTTTTTTACCATGTGCAAATATTTATCTCTGTGAGAGTTGATTTTCCACACTGGCATACCTGAAGAATAAGTACAATGCAAGACTGGAGCCAGAGAATGATATGAGACTGTCCCTATGTCCCGCTATACTGCCAAGAATGCAATTCACCAAGCCCAGAAATCGCAGCTAACAAAAAAAAAAACTAATCTCAACACCTGTCCTCATACTGAACAACAATGGTCACCTGGCTGCTTCTTGGTCAGAATGGTGGTCCCTGGATCAAAATCGGTGGAAAACCCCTGGTCTATTAACTTTTCTTCTCTATATTATGTTCAATGCTTTTATCTTTTTGGATATGAAGATACATCCTTCATTTCTTTCTTTCTTTCCTTTGTACATGGGCCAGAGTCCTAAAAAGTTTAGTAAAATGCATCTATCAATCCATCCATCTATGATGGTGCGTGTTTTCCGAGAATGCCCAATCTTTTCGCTTCTACTCTGCACTGAGATTTGAGCAATTACTCAAATATTAAATAGCAGTTACTTTTAAAAGCTGGAAGATATAAAATGGTTGCATCGCTCCATATATGGTGAACTGTGGACAGTGGCCCTTCAAGGATCACAAATAAACTATGGTCTGTTACCCCATTACCAAGTAAGCGTTTAGACCCATATTAACTCAAGCATCTGCGATGCCAGACGGAACAGCACCATTTTGTTCCTTTTAGACCTGACCACCCATACTAATAAGAAATGTTCATAGTATGCACTCGTCTTCTGAAGAGATACCTGCCCTTGCTTTCGATTCAGCTTTCATCTGTCCGCTTTCAAAGCCGGCCTTTTAAAGCTTCCTGTATCGCCGCAAAATCCAGGAAATGCTGCACTCATGGAATTGATGTCTTTGTAGGTGAAATTCATCAATAGTAACAATCTGAGCGAAATGGCAGAAATGCTCCCAAGACCAGCGTCTGAGAGATGACATTTCATTGAACAGTATTTCATTCCTCATTATCGTCTCGTGTTCAATCCATCATTTCTGCCTTTTCTCTCCGCGATGCATCCCGGTGCTTAAAATACCTTCCTCGCTGCACATCAGTCAGTCCTTTTTTTCATTTCATCCCAGATGTGATTCCACATGATTACCTAGTTGAAATATGCTATCTATACAGCCTCAGGTGGAAAAACACGTTCAGTTCATTTAAGGCTTCGTGTCCCCTGCAGTACAATATCAGAAGAACATATTGTTAAAGTATGAATCAGGATTTATTGGTTTGCTTCAAAGGCAGGTAGGATATCCGTTTTGCTGATAAAAATAAAATGGCATTTATTTATGAATGTGGAAGTACAAAAAAAAAAAAATGGAAGAGGGTAGAAAGTAAATGTCATCACTGTGTTGTCAAGATCTCATCAAAGGTTCTGAAAGCATCACATTCAGACTCCACATGTTGGGAAATGAAAATGGATGAAAAGAGTACCCTAGTGCTGTTTGGAAAGTTTTGCTTCAATTTTATATCACAAAAGTAGTTTATGCATATATATATATATATATATATATATATATACTGTATAATCTATATCTATAAAACCGATATAGATTATTCATTAGATTATTATTATCATATTGAAATGTATTATTAAACATTTATTACATTATATTATACTATACTATCATTTATTATATTTCTTATATATTAAAGGATTGAAATTCAGTTTAATCGTGTTTTGTTAAAGAATATAATATTAAGAATTCAACATAATATCATTGTAATTATTATTACTATTGTTATCCTTATTATTATTATAAAATAAATGTATTATTATGTATTATCTTTTTTAGGATTTGGTGTTATCATATTATTATTATAATCTTTTTTTTGCTGAAATATTTTTTAACTTTTGCTTTTGTTTTTTTTGCAGTTTTGTTTATTTTTAATTTCATTATTGGTAGTAGTAGTAATCGTTGCAGCAGTAGTAGCAGTAGTAGTAGTATTAGTGGTAGTGATGTTTTTTAAGAAATATTATTTTATCCTTGTCTTATTCGCATTTCATACTGTGCACAATAAAACCTGTAGAAAAACATCTCTTCTCCGGTACTTGTCTGTATGTATGTCTCTCTACTATTTTTTGTTAAAATCTTTACCCATGTTTACATATATTTTCTTTAAATACTAAAAACAATAAATAAATAGAACTAGCAACATTTATATACAAGGACAAGTTCAGTTCAGTCTGCCTGGGATCTGGGCCTCTTTTTCAAGAAATGGACATGTACAAATTACAAACATAGACCAACCTAGACAATTCACAGATGTAAACACATTATCACATTTTAAAGAAAACTGTTACAGGAATGTAGGCGCGGAAATCCAGGTTCCAGTTGATTATTTGAAATCAATTAACTAAAGAAAGTGAAAGAACCGCATCCATGCATATATAATCGTTCTTTTGTTCAAAACAGCATGTTTCTGAATAGAAATTATTAACACGGATCACAGAGGTGAAGCAATTTCTAGCCTATTTGCTTTCCATTGATGCCTGGGGGGCTGTTTCTGTTAGTTAAGAGCCTTTCAGGTGTTAATTGTAATCAATTAAGCCTTTTTTAATAAATTGTGTTTGGCAATCAAATTTAAAGTTCGTGACAAACAAAATTAGTCAAGTAATTTTTAAAAGTCGCGATTTTGTAACTAGCGTCCCCTTAAGATAAATCTGGAAACATGTTCCTGAATGCTCCTATAAACTCTAGACCCCCCACATCGTATTATGGTCATCATTTACATGGTTTTGTTCATACTTTATATCTTAAAGTTATTTACCATAATTTTGCAAAGTTGACTTTGTTAGCAATACCTGGGTCTGTTGCCTGGTAAAAGAAATATAGCTGGTATGTAAAAGAACCATTTTCCAAATAATTAATTTCAGTGGTCTATTTCTAAAAACTTCCCCGTAATGAGTAAAATATGCTATATTATAGTAAAACATGATGCATACAAGTTAGATCTCCTCAAGTCGGCTCATATGCACCAAATTTGGACTAAATCAGACCAACCATTGAGAAATTACCTGTCTGACAATTTTGGAGATAATTACAACAGTTCTTCCTTCACTAAGATCTATTTGGGCACAACATTTTGAAATGATCCATGATATAGTTTGAGTTATTGTGTTAAAACGAAGGATCTGTGGCGGACGAGGCGATGACGATTCAATAATATCCCGAAAAGTTGGGGATATTATAATTTATACAGGCAAGTTGGGACAAATTGGTTGAATCGGTATTAAAGCATTTCAGGACTGAGATGTGACAATAAAAAAATGAGAAATTATTAATTATAATTATTTATATGATAGAAAAACAATACAACACAATGTAAGGCATGCTGAAAATAAATAATACGCTCACAACGATATAAATCTTTTGAGAGGGGATTTAACAGATGTCACCGGAGAGCTCCACTGTGATATAAATTTCCCAGTGAAGAGAAATAAAATGAATCACCAGAGAGAGGTTTTTTTGATCAAGTATGCCTATCCTCTATCTGCCATAGTTTATCCTTGCTGGGTCACAGTGGAGTCTGGAGAATATTCTACATGATGTTGGACGAGAGGCAGGCTGCAGTTTACCGTTTCATTACAGCACAAACACAGAGAGAGACAAACAGTCATTCACACCTGCAGGCCACTTACTCCTTTATGCATCAGTCACTTTTTAACTGTGAAATGAATATCCAATGTAAACTCCACCCCACCGCGCCACCCCACTCGCATTCAATCCAATTAAAACAGAAAATAATTCTAATTCCACTCCAAGAGGTAATAGAGTACATAAGAGTGAACACAACATGGGAAGTTGAAATAAATATCAGACTTATATAGTAAAAGAGAAACCCAATGAGCCAGTAGAAGATGTGTTGACGGCTATTCTCTGCATGCTGATTTCCATTTTTTCCTGTCCAAAATAAAAATTTAGTTTAAAGTCTGCATTTGTATACAGATACATTTGCTACTGGAAAAATTCAATTTGTTTCAACTGGACGAACCATAAGCTCTTCCACAGGTGACTGAGCAAACTTACAAAAACAATTACTCAAAAATTCAAATATGCCCAAAGGTGTAAAAATTGCTACCTCGGCTGTAGCTCGTGGGGTTGAAGCGGTCATTCACCTATCTGAAGGACAGTGGTTCAATCGTCTGTGCCTGTGATCAACTTGTGATCGAAGTGTCCCTGAGCAAGATACTGAACCCGAAACTGCCCCCAATAGTTTTTCCATCTGTGTGTGAATAATGGCGTGACTCGATGGAGCTGCTGATGAGCAGGTGGCACCTTACATGGCCCATAAGTGTATGAATGTGTGTGTGTGTTTGTGTGTGTGTGTGGTGTGTCCTGTAAGACGCTTCGAGGGAGCGGTAGAAAATGAGCTACAGGGGCAGCTGTGGCTCAGTGGGTAGAATTTTCGCCCCCGAAATAGAAGGTCGGTATCTTCAGCAAGACCCTGAGGTCCATTCTTATCAGTCATCAATCATATGCAGGTTATAATCTAGGTATAATATATATTTCTTTTTAAAAACACCATATTAGAACGATAAACTTACACGAATATGTCTGAAAAAAACTTCCATGCATCCATCCGTTCTCTTTTGTTCCACTGATGACCTGTAATTGTATGGAAAATGTTCCGAGAGGAGCACTTTGTTCTTGTGATGTGAGAATATAACCGTATAATCCAGAGACCTCTCCTCCTCACATATTATGAGCACTGAATATCATAAGTGACTCAGGCATTGATCCCATTCGTGACTAAATTATCATGCACAGACACAGCATCCTTCTCTAGGTAAACACTGTCAATGTCAGGTATACATACAATAGTAAAACTCGGCCGAAGGGTCATTTCCTGCATGAATACACAGCGGGTATTACCCTCTGAGCCGATCGCCATCTTAGATTCCTCCTATTGGTATCCAAGCGGCACAGTTTTTCTTTGCTCTGATAAAAAAAAGTTATTGGCGTTGAGTTCTTGCTCAGCTTCTGCTGATGCAATTTTCAAAGAGGTGAGAGTTACTTAAACTTCCAGTAGCAGTCGTTCCACTTATATAACATAGGTTCTTACGATTAGTGCAGCCAGTCCCACCGTGATAAAATTCCAGGAGCAGCGTGGTGGCATAGCGTGGTGGGTTCTCCGGATTCCTCCCACGGTCAACAAACATGTAGTGATGGTGACTCCAATTTGCCCGTAAGTTTGAATGAGAGTGTGAATGGTTGTTTGTCTCTATTTTTCTCTCTTTGATCACCTGGTGCCTCATCCAGGGTGTACCTCACACCTCCTCCCCTGTGAATGGTGTTTCTCACAGTCTGTCTGTCTCCAGGGAGTGGCTTCCTGTCAGTCTCTCGTCACCTGACCCCACCTACCATGACATCAACACACCTGGCTCCAATCTGGATCATTTTCACACCCGAAAACTACTGTATAAAAACTGCTTTGTATGCCATTCTTCCACACATTGTCCGTTTACCCTAGTGGCAATCGAGTTTTTGTACTCCTGCTCACTTTGTCTCTCTTGTCCGGGTTCACCATTCTAGTTCCTCTGTTTCGCCTGCCGTGTTCTGGTAACAAACCTGTCTGGTATCTGAAGAATCCGATGTAGTTCTGCCACTCAGTACAGGATGTCTTTCCTGCTCCTGTATTAGAGTATTTGTGTATCTTTTTTCTTTAAACTATTCTAGTTCATTTTTATCCATTAGTTTGAGTTCTGCCGATTTGGGTACAAGAATAAAGTGGTTAATTCCTTAAAATGGAAACATTCTTGCTGTGAGGTAACAACCCATTATGCCACAGCGTTTTGTTTATCAAATCATTTGCGTCATGCCGTTTGCATCAGTATTCTTTGTTTATATTGACAGCTTTTAACAAATTCCACATAACTAGATTGAGTCTGCGAGTGAGTAGTCTTTGTGCGTTTTTATGAAATGAGGTCCATCATATAGACATATAAGTATGGAAGAGGATTAGGGTCACATATGTCTATGTACTTTATTCTCCCATTAGGGTTGTATGCAATCGGTGTAATCATCTCTAGACAAGTTTCCCGCATCAGATTGGACTTCGTAATGATGAGAGAAGAGGTGCAATTTGTAGGCTTTCATATATGTGAAAAAAATATACATCTAGTTTACTAAATCATCGACTTATTTATCAAAAAGTCAAACAGCTATGAGAGAGAGTGTGTTATCTTCATCAGCAGCTTAAGCAGCCAAGGAGAAGCCCTTTGGGCAGTCAGTTCCTTCACCCTGATGTTTTTATTCATTACTATTAACACTGCCTTCCACTGATTAATGATGATTTATGAAACAGCTAATTGGTATTAATCATGTTAGATCTCACTCTCATCTTTTTTAATAAACTTAGTCCTACTGAATCTTCCATCTTGCTTTAGAGTACCAGTCTGTAGGATTTTGGAAGATTGATGTAAATGGAGGATAATATTCAGAATTATCTTTTAATTAGAGTATCATAACTTGAGATAAAGAATCTAGATCTACAGGGGGAATGAGTCCTCCTCCTCGGAATCCGTGTTTATGCTGTGTTTTTGCAGTAGCCTAGAACGGGCAAACTGGCCCCAGATGTCTTTCACTTTCATAACTGAAGTGGCCGAGACAAAGAAGAAGGAATGCTTTGCTTGTAAAAAAAAATCCTATTGTTTTACATAATAAGCTAAAAAATAGAATTTCTAAATATATCAATTCAAAGAAACCTCATAACATGACAGGCCCAGTGTCTCCTCCGAGTTGGACGTGCCTAGAGAACCTCCCACGGGAGGTGTCCAGGAGGCATCCAAATCAAATGCCAGAACCAGGAGCAGTGGCTCCACTCTGAGTCTGGTAAAGCATGTCGTGTTCTTTGTGAGGACATCTTTACTCCATGCAGAGGAACCTTCAATGGAAAATCTTTGGTAAGGGGAACATGTGATGTTTATCAGCAAAGCAAGCTTTTGGGCGCAATTTGGTTTTTAATAAATTCAGAGACTCAAGTCAGCAATAGTGGAGAACAAAATTCAAGCATTAGCAAACAATATGTTCAATAGCCTGATTCTAAAGGGCCTGCACCAATGCGGAATTGTAAATAACAATGGGCTTCCCATTGGAGCGAGGATAGATCATGTTGACTCATCAAAAAATGTCCGAAGCATCTGTAACATTTCAACATGACCGGTCCTTTATTCTTCCTCTATGTTTGAAAATGAATACATCTGTGTAAAATGATATATCAATCATTTGCCCATATACTTTCACACTTCCTTTGGAATGGATGATAATCAAAACATACACATGAACTTCCCTCTTGGAGTATCAGTATCAACTATGAAAACCCTTGCATTGTGGAGGTTGTGATTAAGTAACTATATCGTGAATAAAAAGCACCAGAAGTACAGTTGATGCAGAACCTGGTGGTATGTTAGTCTATTAAATACATGGTAAAATGTGGATGGTGAGTTTCTTACAAATGCTTTGTCAATAATACAACAAACATAATTTCATATTGCCAATGGAAGAAAAGTCCTTTTTATCCGTCTTCTGAATTATGGCTGCACTGATGATTTCTGGTGGTGCAGCTCCATTATGTCCATTTCATCTGTGCCCAGACGCTTTCAGAAAGCAACTGAATGCAAAAATATGGCCAAAAATGTAACACTGTGAAAAGGAAGCATTGGAATGGCTGGACTTTATATGATTTTTGATAAAAATTAACATTATGTACAACTAATCTGCAACATCATTCCTCAGGAAGTTCATGACAGGAAGTTTGTGGTATTCTGACTCTTCAGGTTCAGGAAGTTGTGATTAAAGGGTATCTGCCCCAACAGCCGCAGGTTTATCCCATACATGGAGCTAGGACACTGGTGCTGTTGGCTGATCACTCTGCTTAGACTGTCTAATGATGAAATTGATGGATCTGTGAGAAGTGGGTGGTGATGGGGAGGTGGTGGGCAAGCAAGCCAGTAGAATGAAGAAACTACACGGATGGAGATAATCATATTTATAAAGACAGGAACGAGATGAAGAGCTAAGGTTGAAGGTTTGTCTTCATGTTATTGGATAGACGTGGCCAGCTGATAAACACAGGATAATGTTCCTTTCTAACCTTTCATTACTGTTAATTCCTTTGTTTTCTGGGTCTGTTTACAAGAAATGCAAGTACTTTTGTTGCCAAACCCAAAATAGAGACCAGACCTTGGGTACTTCATGCTCATCATCCTCACTGACCACCTCGCTGCGCCTCATGTGCAGTACCTTTCCCTACCTTCGAACAGACAAGTCAATGTTCAAAAGACTGGTTTGTTTGTAGTGCTGCAAAAGCCTCTGCGCTCTCCGGATCAAACCATGTACTTCAGATCGAAGTTACTGTTAAATGCATAAACCTCCATCCAATGAGTGTTCCACATGAAGACCATTTTCTATAGAAGAAGCATACTTGTAACGGTTCTCCTCTCTGTTGTGCATCCGCAGATCGCCTGGTTGGTTATTGATCGCTGTTTCAGCCGAGACGTGCCTCAATAAACATTATGATCCTTTAATTGAGTTTAAAGGCGAAAATGCTTCCTTAGACAGATTTGTTCCGCCCCTTGTATCCTTCCAGTTTGCTGCTGATTAATGTTGTGTAAGGCTCAGCAACGCAAATAATTCTGCTTACCGCTGCAATTATAAAGTCACGTAACATACATTTATTTTGTCATTTAATGGCGAGATAAGAGCTGAATGTTAATTTGTTCTAAATCTATTTGCTGATCGATTAAAAAAAAAACTCCTCAAAGGTCAATTAAATTAGCTGCTTGATTCCTCCACCGGGATAAAAATAATGCAGAGAAGCCTCACAGGCTGGCTTACTTTCACAACCGCTATTTAATCAGAAGAAATACGTACGTTCCTGCATGCCACTGTCAATATTTGGTGATCTCACCTTGAATTCGATATTTTATGCTGTAACGCCTCCAAGCAGAGAGAAAAGCTGAAGGCACTTTGCATCCATTATCACAATTTATTGGAGGGCCATGCATATGTATGGTAGCCCGGATCTGCGTCTGGCACACACAGACGACTACTGCACGACGTCTGGCATCATTTATGTAGCATTATGAATGATTCATGAAGGCCGATCAAGCCTTTGAAGTTTTAATATGATTTGTACATCTCTGAAGGTCATCCTCACTACTACTGATACAGCGTTGGTGCCGTTCTCATTACATTAGGAGTGTTTCAAGCTTATTCTGCGCCTTCTTATGAAGGAAGTAGTGAAGGTTGTTGTATACTAGTGGCGTTTAAAGGTAAATTGGCGTCTTGAGATGGTGTTTGGGAGCTTCTAGGGAGCCAGCATTTAGTGTAAAGAATAATGAGAGATTTCTTTATGGCACTTTTGTGTCAACAATTGTTGGACTTTTAGGAAATAAAATGTGAAAAAAGATCAGACTCATTGTGCTGAACTAAAAATTAGAAGTATAATTAAAACTCTTGCACATTCCAGTGAAGAAGAGACAAGAGAATTGTGTCTTAAAGATACCGTAGAGAAGAGATGCTTGTATAAAATGTCTCACTGATTTACAGCCTGGAGCTGCTCCGCTGAACAGAAGGAATGGCTTTCTGCGCTCCTTCAATATTTGTCAGGAATTTCACGTCCAAAAGGGTTTCATAACGCCAGAGATGTATAAGTTCTGATCTAGTGAATTCCCTCCAGCCCGTAGATCTCTGAGGGGCACAATCAAATCTCATAGTTTTTGCAGCTAGAACTGTACAATATGAGAGGAAGAAATCCATTTTAATAAGTATGCGATATCAAGTAGGACAGTGTGGGTTCAGGATTTCCATCGTGTTTTCTCTTTGTTGAATTAAAAATATCTCTTCACTAATAGATGACAGCATTAAGTTGATCTTACCAATGCATTCATGGTGCACTATACATACTGGTGCAAACTGCTACTTTTTTTCATGTTCTAGAGCGATATTCATCAAATGTTGGTTCATTTAATGTACTGCAGGAAGATTTTTTTAAATGTCATTCATAATTACAAACCCGACATTTCCGTGATATAATGTAATCCTTATTGCCGTCTGCTGAAACGTCTGCAAACCTTTGTGTCAATGCGATAACCCAAAAACTATTTTGTGGATACTTTAAGAAAACTTTACCAACATAGAACTTAGGTTGGATGTATATTTCTGACACTAGGGGGAGCTTTATCTCCCAAAGTCTTGGTCTAGCCATAATTTCTCAACCTTTGGTTAAATTAAGTCTGATTTTGGTGTTTATGAATCAGATCAAAGTTGTATACATTGGTTTTACTAATATATTTCATGCTTTACTCAATAGTAAGAGCCTTATCATAAAAAACACAGTTTTCTGTATATAAAGCCAAAAAATTGTTCATGGATCATTCTCAAATTTTTTTTGCACATAAATATTAGTGTGAAGAAGAACTAGATTGATCTTGGGGGCAAACATTGGTCCGATTCTGTGCAAATTGTGTGCATATTAATTGAGTGTAGGAAATCTATCTTCTGAACCTTTTGTTTTACTTTAGTTCATATTTTACTCACTAAAGGAAGTGAGTAAAGCAGTGTTGAAAAACACTTTTTCAGACATAATTTCCTTGCCCTTGGTTCGATTAAGTCCAAATTGGAAACATGGTGCGTGAATGTTGTGTGTGTAACTTTTATAAACATTCTTAGCAGCGAAATGTTTAACAAACATCCATCAGAAATAACATTACAACCACTGACATGTGAAGTTCATAATATTGATTATCTGGTTGCCAAGGCGCCTGACAGTGGGGTGGATAAATAGATACGTACAGCAAATGTACAGTACAGTATATGATTCGGGTATAAACAAAATTGGGTCACTCTTTGATGATGAAATGTTTTATGATGTATACAGAAGAGTTTATCCAAAGATATTATAGATGGGGTCCTAGTTCAGAAACATTTCAAAAGTTTGTGTTCAAGAAATGCAAAAGAATTTGTTTTGATTTAGTCAAAATATATTAAGAAAATTATAAGCAGTTTTTTAGTACCTTATGACTTAAATCTTTGGTATATTTGGTTTCAGGGGTTTGCCTGTGCACTACTATCTGCTCGATTTGAGTTGTTTTTTTTTCCCAGTACCTTCCAGTTGAGGAGTCCAAAAGAAATTAAAATGAAATTAAAAAGTGTAAAATGAAATGACAATTGTTTTAATATGGTGATTGTAATGCGGAAAGCAAAAATAACTGACTGTATTGAAATTAGACATATTCTGAAGGTCTAACACAATAAAACACAAACACATTTGATTCACCTTTTTCCATGTGCCATACATCGTAGTAGTAAGTGATTCTGGCCTCTCCTAGGAATTTCTTTATATTAGGGTGACGGTCCATCCAAGACAGCAAAACTTTTCAGACACTCTGTCTCCATATGGTTCCCTCCACCCACTTCAATGGTGTGATTTGTAAACAAGAAATAAAAGCAGGGTGAATCCTCCTGGTTTTATTGTAACACATGCATCTTTCTTCCCCCCAAAAAAAACACTAAATTATTTGAATGGTAGGTCAACAATAGTATTAAGTAAGTAAGTGAACATATCTATAACTTTAGATACAGTAAACACAGGCTACAAATTTATAAGTTAATTTATCACATAAAACATGTCAAATAGGTCTGTCAGAGCAATTTCCGTAATGTGACAAGAGAGGCTGAGAGAGAGGCTTAACTAATTGTTCATTTTTACTGTCCTGATCTGTGTTCATCTGTTTTCAACATTTCAGCAGGATGTGTGTCCTACTCAGGAAGTAATTTGCCATGGATTAACCGTAACTACATGATATTGCTATCACAAACATTACTCCTATGATGATGTGTTAGCCCTCGAGTAGCAGGACACATTTACAGACATTGGTGAGTTAAGGTTGGACATAAAGCACATCCATCCAGTCACACTACAAAGTTTACCAACAATTAACTGACTGCAAGATCACAACTCTAATGCAAACCAGTTTTTTTGGGGAGAAATGGCATATACGATTGGCACACAAACTCTTTATGCTTTAAACACTGCAGTATTTACAGTAGCTTCTAATCACCACATAAACACAGCAGTCACTTTAAATACCTACATCCCACCCTTCTTCCAGGGGTTTTTAGTATAGCAGTTAAGATTTGAACTGCCCTGAGTTTATGAAGCAATCAGATGATGGTAAGCACAAACAAAAATAAGTTTGGGGAGCCCAGCGAGGGCATTTCCATCAAAAAATAAAATTAATCCACCTGGATTTAATGTCCACTGAGGACGGAAGGCAATACAATGAGCAATGCTGATCTGTGCAGAGCAGCTCCAGCTTCCCTTTAGCCACGGCGCTAGCTTTGAAATGGTGGGGAGCTAAGGGAGCTGGGTGTAGATTCCGTGGGTAGGCGGGTTTCTCAATGACTGGCATAATCTGGGAGTTAGAATGCTGCGATTCTTTCGATTTGACCAGTAGCGGAAGGCTAACGTTTCTTAGATGCCTCTCACAAAAAACAAGTATCGTTCTATTTTAACCATCAGTGGGTCAGTTAGCCATCCAAAAATACAAAAAAAAACCCTGCATTTTCCCAGTTTTCCCCTGACATACCCAAAGTTACATGTTTTAAATGGCTGCAGGTGAAGTAAAAAGTGCCTTTTGAGATATAATGGAGGAGACCGTCTGATATATAGGTTCATCTGACTCATAACCACCCACTCACACCTTTAAAAGCCAAAAATGATGTACCACTGCTCTGTCACTCATTTCAAAAAGTGGTGCCCGTTTGTTCCATCTCAGGAACATCTTGAAGCTGTATGACGGACAGCTGAACCATAGGAGTGGATCAATCCTGAGATAAGACTATTCCTTGGTCTCAAACTTAACTTTCACTTTAATATTGGGCATAAAAGGGTGTTTTCTTTAAGAATTAACCAGAAATTAAGTTAGGCTATTTTCCTGGAATACTCCAGCAAGTATCCAAGTATCCTCCAGCATATTGTTTCAGTTATAAGACAGTTGTTTTATATTTAAGACCCAAACACTGACTGACATATATGTACAGCCTATTGAAATGGGAAGAACTACTTTAGCCTCTGTAATGGCAACAACAATTTAAACCACAGGAAGGAGCTGTGTCCACTGCAAGCGGTTGACAAATTCGACTTGAGGAGATCCATTTAATGTATATCATATTTTACTCTAATAGTTTGTATTTCACTCAGGAGGGGAGGCTATTCTTAGGCTCAGCTTAGGCCTAGTTTGAACCATGTATCCATAGTAGGTCTTTAACGATTAAGTTTGATGGCGCTTGTAAAACGCATAAAGAAGGAGTCAAAACAGTGTCATGAAGTCCTCTGTTATGCTCTCAAATAAGGTTTGCTGTCAATCAACTTTTCAGAGTTGCGTGATGTATATCTTACGCAGCAAAGGCCTCACCAGGAATTGAGAATGCAAATTAGCTAGGGCTGGGAGTCCCATATGAAAAGCGTCAGATTCATGTTTGAAATGTGACACCTTAAGGAATCGTCCCTATCAGCTAAATTAATAACAATAATAATAACAACTTAAAAATCTTACTTCTGGTCATTTGTTAGGGCTGGATTCATCTATCGAACTGCAAAAGAGCTTGTTCAGAAGCGGGTGGGTGAGAGTGGACTGTGACCCACATGTTCAAGAGATTTCTGTCCACTCCTTTGGTGCTCAGGTGGAGTGCTAACATTTGTTCATGTCAACCACACTAACAGAGCATCTGTACCAGTTTGTTTGAATCAAACCAATCTTATCAAGTGTGAATACACCCTAAAACAGGACTGAAGCAAGAGTGAATATTGGACATAATTCGATAGACACACAGAAAGACATACAGAATGGACGTAGGTTAATCAATCGACATTATAAGCTGATAATATCCAAACTAAATACTATCCATATCTTCTATCTTCTCCCCAAAGCAGAAAACTTAAATTTCACTGGGTTTTGATGTTGGTGGTTGTGACACAGCATGGCAACTCATCATTGACAGGCCGAGAAGAAATTTGTAGCGTTACACTAGTTATGGACTATCAGAGAAAACAAATGAAGAGGCTATGGTTCGTCAAACACAGCTACGCTGCAGAGATAATTCAGATGACATGGAGGATATGAGAAGGGCTTCACGCCATGTCAGCTGGACGGTCCCTGTTTCCAATTCAAACAATGATTGAATTACTTGGACGTTAACCGCAGGTAGAACCAGAGAACAGGACTCTTAAACATCTGGTGGTGGTATAAGATTTCCTGTGTATAGATGTGTCAGTGACATTCTAACATTTACCTATTTCCTCCCAACATTTCTGCATACAAATGAATTTACTGTTGAAATTTTTCTCCAAGGGTGTTGTGTCTTTTGCATCTGGACCCATGAAAAGACTTGATCACAGTGAATATTTGTTCCCACAAGGGAGTCCTCTCAAGTAGCTTTGATGCAGGGGAGGAGCTATGGCCTCATGAAGAGAAGGAAAAGTGAACACAAACGCATTGTGAAATATAACCTAACACTTCCTGTCAGAGCTTTTACAGGCTCTCCACATCAGCTGCTGTAACGACCTCATACATATTTAGTGGAAATTGAGGCCGCATACAGGCATGGTGGAAGCAGCAAGCAGTGATTACTGTAACAACGTGTTGAAATCTGTGGCGCATGGCACAAAAGGGCCGATCACACAACAATAGTGTTTTTAAGGGTCTGAAACATAATTTTTAAAACAGGTTGCAAGGTGTAATTTGAAAATGTGGCTGTTTCCATCTCTGGCATAACACAATTCTTGAATCTTGAGGAAAGAGCGACACCACCACCCCATTTGTTGCTAGACCGTTTCGATTTCTACAGCTATGCATGGAAATAACAGCAATAGCTTTTGTTTGTGCTGCAATCGGATTCTACAAACCATAGAGTTAGTGTACGATTACTGGAATAAGCGAAGATCATCTTACTGGTCTTCTTCTAAGGTCTTGATTTAAAAAAAAAAATTAAGTTGCCAAGTGCTGTCCTGGCTTACATACGACTGGGCTTTCAGCTGTTTTTGCAGATCTGTGGATCATTTTCACAATGCTATTATGTAAACTTCCAGCTTTTGTTCTGTATCTGTTCTATGAGTATTTATTTGTTTTCACCCTTGCCTGATCCTTACCTGTTTTAAATCGTCTCCGAGTGTGTAATCTCTGTGATTCCCCTTTTAGGCCCTGTTAACAACTTCGTCGAGAACAGTAGTTTGTGGGGTGCATCCATCTACTTTCTGTAGCAAGGGCTGGAAGCTGTCCCAACTGACCTTGTGGCATACACCCCAACAATTCACACACACGTTCACAGCTTCATACTTTAGTGACAAATACACCAATATTAAAGTTTATACCTTTATTACAGTTTTTGTACCATCTTAAGATGCCGTGGTACCCAGAAGGAATGTATTCAAACAGGGGCAGAACAGACGGCTTTGACAAGAAGAATATAGAAGAACATAATTCTGTCCATTTACAAAGTGATGTTAGTGGTGGCTTTTTTTTTTTTTAGAAAAAACAGCAGAGAATGCTCTCGAATGCAGCTTCAACACTTGCATTTTTAGATGCTCGAAATGCTGTCGTAAAGTGAACGAAAGTCCAAAATACACCAAAATGGTTTCTATTTTATGCAAAGACCTTTGTTGCCGGTATGTCTCTTATTTCATACCAAACTTCTTGAATCTCTGTATCCCTCAGGCTCTATGTAAATTTCTTATAATTTATTAACCTGTTCATTTCTTGGACTTTGCCTTTTGTATAACAATTTGGATTTGTTACATTTAATTTGGATTTTTCTAACCCTTTGTAGCAAGGACACCCTATCAGCTGTCTCAGTTTGAGGAAAGAAGCTCAGGGCAGATTTGGCTGCCTGTAAATTAATTTTGACTATTGTCACCAAGTCATGGACTCAGCCTTTAGCTAGATTCTTTTGTCTTGGAACTACTGAACTCCACCTTCTGTGGCCCATGTCTGTAACGTCCTGGGTCCTAAATCTCAATTCCTTGAAATACAACACTTTAAACAAATGAGGCCACTTTAAAGTAAGAACTTTCTTCAACTATGAATTCAATAGCAGAAGCTAACAGGGTTCTCCAGAGTTGGAATGCTCAGTTTGAATCACAGCTGTCTCCAAGTTTGCTCAATAGATGCCTTCTATCTTTTGGAGGTCTGATCAGGAGGGTTAGGTGATTGGGTGATCACAGCCAGAGGCAAAGGGAGGAGGAAACAATTTACCGATAAAGAAGGCTAGGATGTAATCGATCACTGATGGTCAGGGCGTTGACTAGAGGACACCTCCAGGGAAGCTTTTGGCACTGATAAAATACCGCCACAAACACAATAACTGCATAACGACCAAAATACTCAGTGAGACTCTAACAGCTGCAAATAAACGTGTGAAGAATCTAAACATTTTCTTTAAAAATCCCTCAACCTTCTGTGGGGGTGGGGGTGGGGGTGGGGGGGGTTGTTATGGTATCAGTATTTGATGACAAAATGGAAGTTGAGGCATTTATTTCTTCTCAGTCTCACAGAATAAGCTTAGTGACACTGTGTGAAATGGCTGATCATAAAATTGAAGGGTTTAATAGAAAACAAGTTTCTACTCTTAAGCACTTTAGTACCCTTTTTATTTCATTCTGATATACCTCACAGCAACTGCCTCAACAGATTCACTACCTAAAAGATAAAAAACTTATGAGATCCAGCCAACGGGCACAGGTTTGGTACAGAGAGCTTTCCAGCTTGGAAAACGAGCAGTTGCTGTTTTATCAGAATTAGTTTCCGGACTGAAATATAGAAAATTGAGAAGGTAACTCAAACTGACAAGCTACAGCTATTTCCCCATGTTATACATCAAAAACGGGAAACATAATGAACATTTGTCCTAATTTACCAAGAACTGAATACAACTCAACTTTATAAAGGGATTGGGCATTAGTCACACAAGCTAAACTTCTAGACATGTGAAGAACTGCTCATTCTCGGAATAAGTTAACGCTACAGAAAGCTCATGAATCTTGGATTTTTATGCATTTTAAAGACCCTACAGAAATTCAGTAGATTTGGAATGGTAAAAGAATGAAAGTGCCTATTTCAGTGTCATAATAATGTTGCACAGGACTGTTTGGAGTCAACTACATGTAGCGAGACATCTCAACATCTAGTTCTTCACAGCAAGAGGAGGATAGTTTTATCTTACCATTTGCTCTACAAGATCAAAAGAAAAAAAGGATTCTGTTTCTCCTCTTGGAATCAATTAATAAAGGAGACTTTCTTTCTGACTTCGGCGTCCTGGGCTCACCTCCTTAAGTGCAATAAAACTCGTATGGCTGACAACTAAGCCAAACTCCCACACTGGTATCTTTGCCGGACCTCATTGGAATGTTAAAGAATAACACCAAGAAAATGCAATTGGACTCTATGGTAAATATCTATAGAATATAATTTTATTTTCTTACTACTGTCGAATATTATATATATATATATATATATATATCTTTCTTACCTGATCCAGTTTAAATATATGAATGAATAATTCTTGTAACCATTATATTCTTAGGAATGTTGTTGTCGTTGAATAACGAACAAGCACAATGTAGGTACCACTGTGAAAAGGGCTATTAATCTGTTGATATGGTCCTTCAATTGATTGTTTAACTCGTGCTGATCCTGTTTGATACAACACTGATAGATATGCCTTATTAATGCATATCATTGTAGTTAAGCTGGATTTGATTATATCTTGATTACCGTTTTGCATGAACACATTATATAGAATACATGGTATTAATAGATATTCACGCTGTCCTTTATGAATTTAATCACTCTTTGGCCACGGTGAGAGAAAGTCATTTTAAGACAGTTACATTAGGTCTTTGTCCCTTTCTCCCCCTTTTTTTTCCCACCTACTTGGCATTAAATAAGAGCAGATGCTCTGCCCATCCCTTCATGAAAATAAGTTACTGGGACACCCGGACGGGTATAAAAAGGGGATGACGCCTTGCGTCTCTCTCTTCTCTTTTTATTTTTCACTTTACCTTTTTACTCTTCTTTTATTTTTTACTTTTTTACTTTACTTCTTCTTAACTTCATTCCTTTTTACTTCAATTTTATTTTTACTCGATTGTTTTTCTAAGTCGTTTGATTTTTCGCCGTTCAGTTATACTTCGTATTCTGATCTGATTATTTATTGAGCCTCAGAACCCGGATCTCAGTAACAGCAAGCAAACCTTTTTACTTTTGTTCGAACCTGCTCCTAAGAGTCACTTTTAAATCCCTTTCCTTTCTAAGACTGTTAGCCCTGCAAAAGGTGAATTTTCCTTAAGGAGTTTCGCCAGGACTGTGACTCTCCCTGGAAATGAGTTTTGCATGCTAGACTAAAGGGACCAGTATCCTGTTCCCACTTTTGCATCGTGCAACAAGGACAATCGATGCCTGCGACGATAGAGTCACCTGGAGAGAAGTCTTCAGCCGACCCTTTGGAACACTCCCTTCTCCCATGGAGAGGAAAATGCCTGATTGACTGCAGCACCCGATCCACGGACGTGATTGTGACCAGCACAAAGTACGAACCGTTTCTATTACGCTCATTCATGATCTGGAGTTGATGTACAAAATCTAAGTCACTTTAAATTTTGTCGTGCCTTTAGCAATGATTAAGTTCCAGAGAATTCAAAACCGTCAATAATTCCTCTCTATCACCATTACCTATTTCTCAAACTCTCAGCTGCTGAAGCATCTGTCCACAGACGCACACACACACACACACACACACACACTACATAGAATACCATAAAACAAAACGGTTCACCACGATACATAAAGTGTGCTTTTTGCAATGTTATGGAGTGAGAATAGTTTTATTTCTCCTAAGAATGTTATGATGATGCAGCCTCTCAGCAAGAGGATCCAGTCAAAACAGGTTATCTATCCTTCAGTGAGAAGTAAAGGTGCGATTTTAACTGGCGGTTTAAGATGTGACGCCACCAGTAATATGCTAGCAAAATGTTAAATAGTCTGTACTTTTAATGGGCCTCTCTAGTCTGAATGACCACTCAAAGAACACAAGCCAGTTTTCAACGCTTCAGACAAGTGCATACTCACTGACATAATGAACTATCAACTTTTTTTAGAAGTCGATCACCACTTAGTCTCCGCTGCCCTTAGGTTAGCTAATGTTTACCTAAAGATAAGTTGGCCGACCACTTCTCCTTTTGAGTGAGCCTGGCTAAAATAAGCAGTCATTCAGAATGGATTGTTTTCCTGACCCAATAGTGAATTATTTATTTACACTTTGTTAAAATTTGTTTTTATACTTTGGGACACTGTGCCAGACTCTGGTTTTCCAATTTAGATTCTGAATACTAGTTACATTGCAGAGAATAAAATTGAGTAAAATCACAGACATTTATAGGAGTTTTATCTCTGCCACACAGAACACTGGGGTCACGCCTGCATTCGGCTAAACGGGTGTGTGGAGAAGATAATGTAGCACAGCAGAATATGTCAGTACAGGAAAAATCACATGGAGCGCCCATAGAATGAAACTACGAGTGGAAAAAAAAAACATTCTGACAGAGACTGAGTGGAAAGCCAGAGTTGATATACTGCAGCAGCTTGATGAGGTAATGATCAGGTGCACCAGCCTCAGGAAGTCAGGCAAGAAAACCTAGAAAAACACATGCAGAGAAAATACCAAGAAACTCAAGGAAAACATGACTAAACCGAGCCGCTTTGGTCGCTCAGCATTATCCTTCCTGAATCTTAGTATACAGCACAGAAAAAAGGGAGAGAAATATGCACAGCATTGCATCTGCATCGACCAGGGGCAGAAATCCCGGGGGGGGACACACGTGCCCCCAAAATAATATAATTGCAACAGATAACGAAAGATAAACGATTGTGAACGTCATCAAGATGTGTTCAAATGTAATCTTGTAAAATGTAGTTGATGGCGAGAAAGTTGAATACAAGTTCTTTGAATGAGCGATTTTATACGTTTTAATGGCAATATCAAATCCATATTAGAGAGGGAATTGTGAAAAACATTTATGCTAAAAGACATTTCCCTTCTTGGTGCCCCCGCTCCCGCGTACCCTGAAATTGGATTTTCTGCCCTGGCATGGACTGGTTTTATTTCCCACAGCTGTCAAGTGGATATTACGAGTTGGCTCATCGAGATTAACAGTTGGTGGAACTAATTGTCTAGTCGGGAGCCATTAAGCCATTCCAAAAGAAGGGGACATACCAACACTACATGACTAAACCTCAAACAAACACTAACAATGTGGTAAACATGTTGGAAACATCTCACTTTTGTTTGAATCATGCATCAATCAGAGGAAGGTTACAGTCTCCTCATAACATCACACAAAGCGGATGTTTTGCTTGCCTCATTTTTCATCTCCTCCGTGGACGTTGTGAGTTACCAGTTAAATGTGCATCATGATTTATTCATCGAGTCTATCTCACTTCGTAGCTTTTTGCCTACACATTGATGTGTACCAACATCAATGTGTTTCCAAGATCCATTCATACTTTTTCTGTAACCACTTGTCCTGTTTAGGCTCAAAGGAGGGGGCTGGAGTGGATCCCACCCTATATTGAGCAAGAGGAGGGAAACATCCAGGACAAGTCACCATTGGATCACAATGGTGGATCACAATGAATGACACAACGGTTCACAGTTACACCGTTGAGACATTTACAGTAACTAATTCACCTATATTGTGTATACAGCTTTAATGCTATACACCAACCAGCCATAACATTACAACAACTGACAGATGAAGTTTGAATAACAATGTAACATTATCTTGCTATCATGTGAGTGGGTTGGAATACACTTGGCAGCAAGTGAACATTTTGTCCCAAACATGATGGGTTTGTCAGCAAGCATAAAGATCTTAGTGACTTTGACAAGAGGCATATTTTCATGGATAGATGACTGTGTCATCTCCAAAGCTGCAGGTCTTGTTGGATGTTCCCAATCTGCAGTTGTTGGGACATACCAAAGATGTCTAAGGAAGGAAAACCAGTGACAGTGACATGGACGCCAAAGGTTCTTTATTGCACTACAGGAGCGAAGGCTAGCCCTTCTTGTCCAATGCCACAGTAGATCCATGATAGCAGAAATTGCTGAAAAGGTAAGAATAAAGAGGTGTCAGAGCACAGATTGCATTACAGAACTACTTTTGGTGGCAAAAAGAGACCCTACACAATATGATGCAGGTCGTCTCAATGTGATGGTTGATTGTTTTGCACCACAAAAATAGGCATATTCTGTAACCCCCGGCAGCAAGCGTAAAGACACCAATCCCCTGCTTTGTACAAGCAACCTCCCCTGATTGTAATCCTCTAATCAAATGTGAAGTTATGTCCAAAATATTTTTCATAAGAAAGTCAAATATGATATAAGAAATTAAAATACAATATAGTCAAGATAGATATTATCGAGCTGATTTATATGCACCACCAATCTAGACTGAATCGGACCAATGGTCAGGAAGTTGTGTCCAGAAAATATTGTTTTCTTGTAAATATTTATAATATAAATCTCCTTGATTCAATTTGCAGGCACCACATTTGGACGAAATTCAACAAACTGTTAAAATTATGGAACGGTAGGTTTCTAAGAAAAAGCTCTCCCTAGAATGAGGAATATAGAACCAACCTTTCCCAAAATAAATCCAGTACTTCTTTGCACTAAGGTCTATACTAAGGGTATATATTTGAAAATGATCCATGAAAAAGTTATTGAGTTATTTGAAAGCGGTGTTTTTCATTAAAAGGCTTTCCAAGTAAGTAAAATATGAACCTACAGAGTAAAATATGTTATTTACAAGATAGATCCCCTCAAGTCGAATCAATAGCACCAATTTTTGAAAAAAGCTCTGACTAGTGAGTAAAATATGAAGTATTAAAGTTAAACAGAATGTATAATAGATAAGTCTCCTCGAATCAATTTAGATGAAGAAAAAAAACAACACCAGCCGCACCAGCAATGTGTTAAATAGACTGTCCAAATAGGTATAATGATATTCGCTATTTATATACCTGAAAAGTTGGGCTATTATAGAATTGCCGTCGCCGCGGCAGTCACCGTCACAGCGGATCCTTTTTGTTAATGTGATTACTCAAAAACGATTTCATGGATCAATTTCAAATTTTATACCCACATAGACCAAGGACGAGGAAGAACTTGATTGATATTGGGAAAGCTCGTTATATATTTCTGACACTCGGGGGAGCTTTGACCACCAAAAGTTTTCTGGACGTAATTTTTCATTTAATTTGTGGAGTTTAATCAGGGGAATAGCTTGCAACATGTGGGGGATTGGGGGCTTTTGAGTATATACCTTGCTGTCGGGGGAAAACAGCACAGTCCTAGTCTATTATTACTTCATCGTAGAGTGTACAACATTTTTGAAATTAATTATCTTTGAACCTGAACCCAACTGAGGTCTTCCTTAAGGACCTTCTGTTAGGTGGACTGCATTGGCAGCCCGGAATCAAACGCTGACCTTCTGATAAATGGACAATCATTATTGCGCCCTAGCAACCGCCACTAAATGAGGCTAATGATAAACACAGGGTCTGCCACCCCATGACCTACTTGATCTTGATCTTGGATGTTGAAGTGGAGACAAGAATCTGCAGGCAGGTCAGCAAAACACACTCTAATTTTTCATTGATTAGCCAGCCTCACTCATTCCTGCCATTTAATTACTTGCAGCAGGACATTTGCCAGGAGCAGCCAAAAGTCCAATCTGGGGATCTTTTCCTGCCAGCATCAACTGGCTGGTTTTGTTCCTGAGCTTGAAACTTTTTTTTTTTTACAGAAGCTGAGATCAGTTCTTTTCTATTACACCTCCATTTCCTGCTGAAAAAGCCAAGCGAATATTACTTTGAAGAATGTTTTATATCATGCCTGTAGGGATGTGTGTAGAGAATGCCACATTCAAATGATAAATTTGACTTCATCGTGAGCATCTTGGATGGGATGAATAAATAAGAGAGGAATGAGGTGGTAATAAATGTAAATTGCCTCAGGTGTTGACAGGTATGTGCTAGGTTGGGGTTGCCATTGTTGAACAAAGACGATAGATTTTCCAAGAAGAGCTTTTTTTTAAAGCATATTTTAAAAAAATATAACTCAAACCATTAAAATAACTCAGATTTTTAAGCATATAATTCACTTTTAAAAGGATCTGTTTTTCTGATGACTGATCAGACTGCTCAAAAATACACATGATTAATCTCATCTCTTCTGCTATTTATTTACTTAGATTTCCTTGATGTGATTTTTGAGATTCGGGCGCCATGGGAATAAAACTGTTAGGATGAAAGCTTTAGATCACAAACTAAATAATGATCATTATAAGGATCTACAGGACACGTTTGCATGAAATTTTAACCAGATATTGGTTTTGGAATATCCTAGAGATGGGTACATTTTAAAAGAAAAATAGAGTAAAATTTAAATTAAAACAAAATAATAAGCCGTTTGGAGCATTGACCTCACAATGTGGCTTTTGCTGCCTTATGTTCATTTGACGTTTCTTTGAAGTTGGAGATGGAGGCTCAGTTGGCTCTACAGAGAAGCTGAAGTGGAGGCCCAGGAGACGAGGCTACAGACTATTTGAGAAATTTTATTGGACTTGTTGGTAGATTTAGAGGCTGGCAATAACTCAGACATAAATGGAGAAATCGGCATTCATTTTTCTGAAACATTGGGTACTGGTTTGCCTTGGCGGAGGTTTGCACTAGTTTAAAGATGCTTTTCTCCATTTCTTCCCAGGGTTTGTTCAACTTCATTGAACACTGCTGAGTTTTTTGGGACATTAATGATGACTTTGTCTCCCATGTACCGGATCTTAATTGACGAATATTATCATCTATCTGCATTTCTTTGATGAAAATGATTTGACATGAAACAATGATGTCACAACTTCTTGTGACTGTTTTGGTCGTGACAATTTTAGATGATTTTGAGCTTATCTCAAAGAGGCTAGTTGGTTAGCTAGCATAGGTTCCACCAGTTTTACACACATCAATTAAAAACAAAATGTTTAGGAATAACAACCAAAAAAAGTTTACTGCTTTACAAAAGAGTATTTTGTAATGATGTTCCTAAAGTTAAACGCTAACTTTCAGACTTTTAATATTATTTTGAACACATGCGGAATGGGGAACTCATAACGTAACAAAACATACTGTACATCCTGACTAAAATTCTAGGGGTGTGGGTAAAATTAGTCTCAGCCAAATAAATAATACTCACTCTGTTTTGACATGAAAATGTGGGACAATGTTTTTACATGAAAGTTCAGGGTTTTCCCAAAAACTGATGTGTTTTTTTTAATTCACTTTTAAGCTTTATTTTCTTATATTGAAATTTAGGGGATATGGTTCGGGACAGCCAGTTCCCAATTGAAAGTAGCAAAACAATTATTTTATATATATATATATATATACATTAAGCTTACTGTTATCTTAAATAATATTTGGGGTTTCAATAGATAATAGAAGAATTTCAATAAACATCTAAGGTTTGAATATTTTGAAGCACTTTTTAAATTAGTTTTAAGGGACAGCAGTTTGCACCAATTCAATAGGTGGTCAATATACAAGAGATAGATAGTCAAAATGAAAATGTGTGGAGAAGAAGAGCAGCAATATTCCAGATTTATGCCATGTTGCAGAAGCTGACATCACCATCGACATAACATTACATACGGCCAAAGATGTGTCCTATGAACACAGTGAGAAATGACGGCATCAGTAAAGTTAACACCTGCCTGACATGATCCAACAAACTGAACAAAAGGTATGTGATCCGCTCATGCAGGTATTTTACTAAAATGGGGATCTAAAGAGAGAGTCAGTTGACCACCCACTTGCACACTGTTACTGCTCATTCAACTCCATTAATGTCGTCTTTCAAAAATGCTGAATCTCAATTACCTGCTCCATGATCTGGGTAATCAACTGATATCAGCTCCGTTCAATCAGGCAGCCACATCTGTCCAATCACTGTGTCACACCTGTGTGTTTAGCGTGTCATCATCAACTGCTGTCTCTTAAATTCGACTCTCTCCATTCATCACATCTCCGTTCTTTCATGCTGCTGGTTCTCGTGCACTCTCGTTTCCCATCTCCACCTAGCCCTCGCAGATCCATCAGCCTCATCATTCATCAGCCTCAGCAGAGTCATTAGACACCACCACCAGTATCAAGACTCCAAAGCGCAGAATATACATGCTGCTGCTCAGGGCGGATACAATTACAATTCAATCCCGGAAGAATCTGAGCACTAAAGTCATTCTCATAGACTAACTTGTCCTATGCTGTGGTCCCCAACAGTAAGGGTATAACCCCAAAAAGTCCCCAATGCCCTTCGTTGTACAAGCAATCCCCCTAATGGAGCAACTGACATTAAATGTGAAGTTATGTCCACAGTACTTTCCCTAAAAAGATCTACAACATCTTCCAGACTGTGTAATAGACTCATCCAACCGGTCCATCAGAATCCTGAACACTGTCCATTTGCTGCCCCCCCTTCAACCCTCCATATCCAACACCATGCAATGATATGTAGATGCACACATACAAATGCAGCAGCACTTTAATTGTGGACAGGCACTTAATTACTCTTCACTGACAGCATGTATATATGCTTCAGCCCTTTCTTTTAACTGCCTGCTGCTATACTATGATTCTAATGTATTCTTCTTCTATTCTATTTTTAAATGTGACATGCACCATTGGTATGGAGAACAGTATTTCACTCCCATGTATCCTTGCGTGTGTAGTATGGAACTGACAATGAATCTGAATTGATTCTGAAAAGAAAAAAAAAGCTCCCTAAACTGAGTAAATTTTGAATTATTATATTAAAATATGGGTAAAATATGATATATACATATTAAAATGAAAGCGCCCCCTAGTGAATAAAAGGTGAACTTTTAAAGTAAAATATGAAATATACAAGATAGAGCTCCTCTTGGTTGATTCACATGCACCAAATTTGGACAAAATCGGATTAACTCTTGAGGATTTATGGCCCAAAAAAAATGTTGCCGGTGCAGCTACCGCTAGTATCAGAACTATACAACTGTCTTTTCCCCCCAAAAAACATGTTTGTCCTCACACTAAAGTCTATTGGGAGATAAAATTGGAAATGATCCATTAAATGTTTTTTGAACAAAGCTCCCCCTTGTGAGTAAAATATCAATTTTTAGAGTAAATCACAATGTAAACAAGAATTTCGTCCCCGCTTCCAATCATATGCACCAGGTTTGGACTAAATCAGACCAGCGGTTGAGAAATGATGGCCTGGCAATTTTGCAGATAAACTCTCCCTTGTGTTAGAAATATACAACTGAACTTTCCCCAAAACACTCCAGTTTTTCCTCCAGACAAGGTCTATGTTGGTCTAAAATTTGATAAGGATCCATTACATAGTTTTTGAGTTATCGCGTTAACATGAAGGATCTGAGGCAGCATGATTCCATAATATACCCGACTTATCACCCATCATCAGTTGAAAAATCATTCATCTTTTCTTCATTCTCTGGTGATTGAACTGAAATTACCTGCGGTGTATGCAAGCCATCAGGGGTAAATACAGAGGGATGTCATTGCTGCCAAGTATTTGCTGCGACCTCTGATCTGTGGTCAAGCAGAACAATGGAGCCGCGCAGGAGCCTGACATAATCATTATATGTAATCATAATCTCAATCTTGAGCAGTGACCCCATTTATCATTTTGGTTATAATCATGGCAAAATATATGTGAATATGGGAAATTGAAAAGAGTTCTGGAAGTGTTTAAAGATGGTATGACAAACCAAAGCACAGGATTATATTGTAATTACAATCCTAATAAATGTGAAATTCTGGGGTTAAATTCAGCAGCAATAAAAACAAAAAAATAAAAGAAATGAACATAATAATAACATAACATAATAATAATAATATATGCATATTTTTCAAGATGGGAAGTGATTCCAGACTTTTGGAAGTGCCTGTAACACCTCCGGTGTGATGCAGATCTGTGATCTATTAGCACTTTGAGATTTGATCCAAATGTAAAGTGCATTATAAATTAAATGTATTATTATTATTATTATTATTATTATTATTATCTATCTCACAGGTGTCAGGAAATGAGTGCACCATGGCTCAGAGAATCACAATGGTTTCCATCGAAGACCTCCGACCCTGGCAGTCAGAGGGGACATTTTTGCACAGGAGCTTGGTACTGACCGGTGGTCAGCTATAGTGAAGTAGTAGAGGAGAGGAAGAGGGGGTCTGACCCATATGCCTTTCAAAGGACTGCATCTTTTAAACCACCGTTTCCCCACCTATCGCTTTGTGTTTTAAAGTATCCACCACAATAACACAAACTCTAGACACGAGGGAGTGTTGTCAGGAATCCAGCCAGCTGTGAACGTATCAAATACCTTCTGTACTCAGATGGGCCGAAGGGGAATCTGTGACGAGGGCAGGCAGGAGTTGAGAGACGAGCAGCACCTTAATAAATGATAACTGGCTGCTGATCAGCCAGGGAGAGAACCAGATGACACAGCTGTGAACTGACGTTATGGAAACAGACAGGAAAGATGTGAAATGTTCACACGCAAAGGACAGGATAGTGCTGCTAAATTCTAATTGCACCAGGGTGCCACCAGGGACTCAGGTTTCTGCTGCCGAGCCCTTTATTGTATGAATCCGTCAGTGCTGTGCGGAAAATGGCAGATAATGCATGCTATTTTAACATGCATGTTAAAATAAAACTCTAAAAGCTGAATTATTTTCATATTTCACCCCAGGTTCATCCCATCGCTAGATAGAAAGAGGAGAAGAGTATCCTAACTTGAACTGGACATTCATTCAATCATTTTCTTAAACTACTCGTACTGGACATTCAATGAAATTGATTTTCCAAGGACAGTCTTTATGGTCCTTCTTTGCCATCTGTTAACACGTTTTTCTTCACTCTGCATTCATTTCTCACCAACAACAGCAGCAAAATGACCACCTGTTGGTCAAAGAAGTTGGAAGTAATGGTCAAATATCAAGTTATATTTCCATTCAATTGGGTCTTTTTCTATTTTAATATATGTTGATAGGTTTGATTAATAACAGACAAAGTTTGTACAACACATTATTTGTTCAGAAAATGATTGACAGAGAAGAACACTCAAACAATAAAAATGCTAATCATATTATTATGGATATTATTATTTTATTGTTATATATTTGGTTGATAAATAATAGATAATTATTATAAGTCACCAAAAAAAAACTTCTGGGATTATATCTATTTTTTATATTTATATATTTTTTAGGTTAATTTACTTCACCACAACCAAATTCTGTGGAGGGAACCAATTTGGCGAGGGGCGGCCCTGTTCACATGACACATGTGATACGAGGAGCGAATGAAGCTGTTGTCAGCTTGGATTCCCCTTGTTTTTTACAAAGCACCACTTCTAGGTTAGTTTTTAATTTTTTTTCCCCTGTCACCGGCTTCAGCGGAGAGTAACGCATCAGTAATTTTCCTTCACTGTGAGCGTTTCTCCGTGTGAGAACACAAGTGAGGACAAAAGCTAAAAGAGGCTCCCAATGGCCAATAAAAACAGGCTCCTCCTGGACGGCCTAAGCCTGAATGATCAGCCAACTCCCAAAAGCCGACTCCCTCAGCCTCTGAAGCATTTAACAGTGGAGAAGAGGTAAAGACACTCAGAAAAGACACAGTCTGCTTTCTCTGCTCGCTGGTAATGGGCAGAAGAAGACTCTTTAGGCTGGTTCCAAATTGTAATGGGGAGGGCAGGGCTGCCAGGAAGACGACAGTCATAGTGTGAGGCTGTGCAATTGGTGGGATTATAATAGCTTTTGGAGAGGAAGAGATGTGCAGATGGTCTCTGAGACATCACTCGTGGAGGTGACATGATTTTGCTCAGCAGTATATCATAAATCCAATTCAGCACTGAAATTCAAATTAACACAAAATTAGATGAAACACATGCACAGAGGCACATGATGGACAGCAGCACCGTACTGCATGTATTTTCATTTGTTCTGAGAAGAAAAGAAATCTAGCCACCACATTGGCATTCATGTGTTTTGTCTGTCTTTGTGACTTTCTCATGAGAAGGACAGAGAAGTTCATAAAGGGAAAACAAACTGCAGTACTAAATCAGAGAGTCCTCAGACTGAGACTCATAAACTTTGTTTTTTTCTCGCAAAAAAATAACCTAAACTGTCTGACCTTGGCTGTTTCAAATCATCTGAGCTCATAAACGTCGCAAATCAATGCTTGCCATTTTTCCATCGCTGACACTACTGCAGCGGGTTCAAGCAGTACTTGCCAGGAATTTATCTCCAAAGAAACTGAAGGGAAGTCAGATATGCTGCAAAGAAAACGATTGGTATCTAGTTCTGCGGATTATCATGAGCAACATTTTAAACGGTATTCTTTTTTTTCCAATGTTTTGCACACCACAAAAGACATTAGAGGTGGGAAGTACAGGAACTGAATCCAAATGAGTGTCACTGAAAAAGTAGCTCTAGTAAATGGTGACTGTAAGAAGAGTTTAGATGACAACAAGGAGGATTTTGATGGTCCATATTATTAATAATAATAATAATAATAATACATTTAATTTATAATGCACTTTACATTTGGATCAAATCTCTGATAAGTTCAGGATATTATAGAATCATCATCGCCACCAGATGTGCCAGCCGCCGCAGATTCCTTGTGTTAATGCAACAACTCAAAAACGATTCCATGGATCATTTTCAAAATTTGAAACCCACTTGGTCCTTAGTGCTTTCTCTCCAAAAGATTTTGGACCTTAATTTCTGATCTATTGGTCTGATTTAGTCCAAATCTGGTGCATATGAATCAAATCAATGATATCTATCTAACATATGATTATCGAACACATCTGCAGGATCTCCTTTCACCATCTAAGAAATATTTCCAAACTCTGTTCTTCACTCACCTTGAATGATGCTGAAAAGCTGGTCCACGCGTTCGTCGCCTCCCGACTGGATTACTGTTACGCACTTCTCATCGGGATCCCTGATAAATGTCTTCAAAGACTACAATATGCTCAAAACATTGCTGCAAGGATCCTGATGAGAGTTCGTAAACACGAACACATCACCCCTGTTCTTCATTCCCTTCATTGGCTTCCCATCTCCACCAGGATTGATTATAAGATCTCTCTCCTCACTCACCAGTGCATCCATGGTAACGCACCCCCCTACCTAAAAGAACTACTCACCCCACTGACCTCAACACGATCCCTCCGTTCTACCCACTCATACCGCCTCCTGCCTCCTCCCGCCACACCTAAGCTCAGCACCATGGGTGATCGGGCCTTCTGTTCTGCTGCCCCTCGTCTGTGGAATGCCCTCCCTGACCATCTCAGGGCTCCACAGACGACTGACACATT
>VRLP01004241.1:0-51842 GCA_009660295.1 Lophius piscatorius | reverse complement strand
TGTGTGTGTGTGTGTGTGTGTGTGTGTGTGTGTGTGTGTGTGTGTGTGTGTGTGTGTGTGTGTGTGTGTGTGTGTGTGTGTGTGTGTGTGTGTGTGTGTGTGTTCTCTTGTGAAGTTCTGAGGGTCACAGTGTCCGGCTGGTGTTCTGGTTATTGTGGCGCAGGAGAGACCAAAATATGTGGCGGCATAATGCGCGAGGTCTTTAATTTGATCTGGTATGCGTTGGATATCTGTGACTGAAATTCAAGGAGTACAAAGTCCTTCATGTCTGTCGTACATTTTGCCAATATGGTTTTAAATTTAATTTATATTGGCTTTAAAAAAAAAAAGCTCTTGGAATGTGGTACAGTTAACTCTCTGAAGCCAGCAGAAACCCTGGAGAGAGCAGAAATAGAGAACGATGGGGGGATGATGAAGAGGTCAGTGTTCAGTGAAAGAAGATGTGAAGTGTGGAAGATGAGATGATGCTTGGTTCAGGTTTTCTTTGGAATGGACGGACTGGATGATTTGCAACGCAAATTGAACCCAGAAGAATTATGATGCCAGAGAAAAAAAAACTAAATTCATCAGGAGGCTGCAGGAAAGTGTAGAATGACATCAGCAGAGGGAAGTAGAGCAGAAGGTGAAGAGAGGATTAACATCTCTGCTGTGTCCACACACACTCAGATAACATATGGTTGCTCCGTTTAATGGTATCCGAGCTGTACCGAACACAACCCGGGTAATTAGTCAGACTCATAATGAGACAAAAGAGGGATTTAGGACAAAATCAACACATTTCAATGACCTGAAACCGTAAGACGCTCCATTTAAACGTCGTCATGATCTGTGCAGCAGAGAGAGGAGGAAGTCCGATTCCACAGGAAGGAAATGATCCAGATTGGAACGAACATGTGACGATAAAGAAACCAATAATCGTCATAATAACGTAATAATAGTAGTAATTATCGTAATAATAATAATAAAATATTATAAAAATAATAATCTTGATAAAAACGTCTTTATATAAAGCATAAGGCACAACGTGCTTTATATGAAACACTTTTAAAATGCATAGATATCACGACTTAACGAACAAATAAACACATTATTAAACGCTATATGTGATGTAGGCATCAGAAGGTTGTTTATTGTTCACATTTTGGTTTTAAGAATAAATTTCAGTATCATTTAAATATAGTTTGATAACGACAAACGGTTATGATACACAAGAGGATATCTTTGGGTTTATCTTACACAGCATTTTTTTCTCTCGTCCTTCCGCCATCTGAGTAGTACATTCCTCCTTTTTCCAGTTTCTATACGTTGCGGGGGTCAGAGGTCAGAGAGAAGCTCTCACTCTCCCTTCAAGTTTGAGGTGAAAGTGTCGTGGGCCCTCTTGTGCCTCTGCAACGTCAATGAATAAGGTCTGTTTTAAGAGTAAATCAGATATCATGGTAGAAATGGGGATTAATAAGGTCAGAGGTCAGATTCAAGTCTTCAGGTTTAAGAGTTTATATCCAACAATAAGCTCCGGAAAACGAGTTAAACACATGCTGACGACCGGAGAACAGGATTGTCATGGGAGTCCACAGTGGAGCTCCATGAGATTAAACGATGATGATGATGATGATGCATCCTCCTGGTTCTGATTCTGTCGCTGTCTGAAGTTTCCTCCTCAGTGGGTTTGTTGCCTCCTCTCCTGCTGCAGCAGCTTTGTGTTCTAACCCGGCCCACTAACCCCGTAGCATCACTCACTCTGCGTTAACCACAGGACGGGTAGGAAGATTCTGTGCTGGTTTCTCCTGCTTCATCTGCCCACTTCTCTTCTTCCTCCCTCCCTTCTTCCTTCTCTCCTCCCTGACCTGCTGTCTTTCCCCTCTGTGTGCATGACGGCGGCTTCCTTCCCTCCTTCCTTCCTCCTGTTGCTCCCTCCTACCTTCTCTGCTGTCTTGTTTGTGGTTCCTTCGTTCACGTAGCGTTCGAGAGCACCCTCTACTCTCCCACTCCTCAGGAGTACAGCAGGACCTCCTCCACACCTGCATCTCCATCCACACCCACCTACCCAGCTCCTGGAACGCTATCGCCCTCCTCCACCACTCCACCAACCCCGCCCCTCAGGCATTCTGCCTCCCGATTCGCCACCTCACTCGGTTCTGCCTTCCACCCCGTCCTTCCTCACTACGCCACTGTACCGAGGCGACAGCAAGCCTTTCCCCAAGCCCCGCCTCCCCCACCAGCCCCCGCACCGACCCCACCTCCTCCGGCCAAGTCTGTGGTGTGGTCAGCTTGCAATTTCACTCCCCTCCCCCCCTCACCGCCTGTCATGATAAGTAGCCCCCCAGGGAAGGCCGCCGGTCCACGGCCCCTCATCCCCATTGCAGCACCTTCCCCCCTCACCCAGAAGCCCCCCTCGCCAGCCCAGAACGGCCCCCCCATGTTCCCTGCACCTTCACCCGTGACCATCCCACATAACCACACCCCTGTCGGTATCGCCTGCCCAACCCCACCTCCCCCACCGGCCTCGCCCCCTGTTCTCCTCTTCCCCATAGCTCCCCCTCCGTCTTCCTCCTCCGTCTCGTCTCCCCTCTCCTCATCCCTGGCTCCTGGTGTGCCCTCTCCCTCCACAGCACCCCCTGCTGCTGCAGCCGCCGCCGCCGCATCTGCCTCTGCTGAGCACCTCTCCCTTCCCGTGGGCCTGGGCCTGTCGGGGCCGGGGGAGCGGGATGCAGCAGGTCCAGAGCCCAACCCGCCTCAGTGGGGCGCCACCTGTCAGCCCCAGGGTAAGGCTTCCAGTCCAGACTCTTGTCTGTCTTTCCTCTCTGACTTCCACTACTCAATGACTCACAATTACACGGGAGGGTGGGCGGGGGGGGGGCAGTGACCCGTTACTGAACTGGTCTCAGCACAAAGTGAGTCCAATGATGAAAACAGAGGGACGCTAACACAGCTACTGTGGGTGTGGGGTCTCCTGCTGTGGTTGTGGCTGCATCCAGGTCCTCGTGCTTCGCTGTTTAAACGTCTTGGCGGGCTGGATGTTTGTCGGATATGAAGTTGGTCTGGTCTCAGTGTGACATGTGTGTCTATTTTACAGTAATTTGTTCCTACCTGGATGCAGATCTCTTCAGAACATCTGCAAACCATCACTGCTCGTTTTTCATCTCCTGGGTTTTTCTTCTTACGTCAATCCATTTCCCAACATTTTTTCCACCTCTGTTGTTATTTTAGTTTCCATCTATCGACTTGTGTGTCTGTGTGTGTGTGTGTGTGTGTCTGTGTGTGTGTGTGTCTGTGTGTGTCTGTGTCCTCTGATCTGTCTCTGTGTGGGTCCAACAGGACCTCTGAATGAGGACTCGGTGGTTCAGTGACTCTCCAATCTCATTGTACAGTATTGTAATAGATTACCCGTAAAGATCATTCAGTGGGCGTCGACTTTCTGCCTAATGCATCAAACTATAAATAACCAGAACTTTGCAGTATAGTGGGAGGATTTAGCGAGAAATATTTACTGTGTTACTCACACATAGTGACAGGTTACTCACACGTAGTGACACGTTACTCACACGTAGTGACACGTTACTCACACGTAGTGACACGTTACTCACACATAGTGACAGGTTACTCACACGTAGTGACACGTTACTCACAGATAGTGACAGGCGCGATGTTACTGATACCGTAAATAAATGATTTCTGCCTTGTAATATTTAGGCAGAAAGCTAGATGATTTATGGTAAAGATAAATTATCTTTAATGTCAGTTGTTCCTGATTCAGTCTTGATTGACATTTTTAAATTTGTAACTGAATACAATACTCTGACCTTTATGCCTTGGCTCCTCTCTTTTTGGCCACAGGGGTTGTTCTAATGACCTTTGACCTTGGAATGCTGGATTGATATTGATTCACATTCCATCATGGATAATTGATCATGTGTTGAAGTCTGTGATGGGAACAGGAAGTGACATAATTATTGTCCCTGTAATCTCATCAGAGCTGGAGTAATCAGATTACAAAAGTGATCATATTTTATAAACCTGTGAATTATAATGGGTGTCATATTTGATTAGATGAACTCAGAGACCCTGCTGCTTGTGTTTGTGTGTTAACTGTATTTTGGTGACGGCGTGTGTGTTCTTGCATGTGTGTGTGTGTGTCTGTGTGTGTGTGCATGTGTGTGTGTCTTGCACCAAATGTTGCTCAGTGTAAATGTTCTGTCTGCTCCTGTTATTGGGCCGTATACCTTCCAGATAGTTAATAAACTGATATTTATTGCTTACCACTTTAATTATTATGGGTTTCTTAAATATGATAAACATGAATATCAGCCTCCGACTCCCTAACGCTGCATGATGATGTAACCTGATGTGTGTAATCTGTTCAGACTCAATAACAAAGACACAAACTGTGAGAAAGAATCAATCAGGCTCAAACAATCGCCCATTTAAACAAGAATCCGTCTTAGTTTGTTGACTCTGAACCAATCAAGCAAACGAGGTGTGACGAATAACACAGTAGCGTCTAGTTGATGTTTTATTTATACGTTCGATAACAATCCTTACTGTTAGATGGCAGCTGATCGAAGAGTCAAATGGGAGACTTTGGGAGAAATCTTGGTACTTTTTGTTTAACGACAGATTACTCACACATAGTAACAGATTACTCACACACAGTAACAGATTACTCACACACAGTAACAGATTACTCACACACAGTAACAGATTACTCACACATAGTAACAGATTACTCATACATAGTAACAGGTTACTCACACACAGTTACAGATTACTTTGTTAATTTGAAATTGATGGATCGATGAAATAAGTTCAAGTTGTCGCGTTAACACGAAGGATCTGTGGCGGCGGACTCAGCGATGACGATTCCATGTAAATAATGATACTAAATACTTCCTGAGCGAAGGTTCATCTCTGTGGGCTCTGAAAAACTCTTACCATTTCACGGTATGGATTATAGGCCTTTCAAAAGACTTAATTATCTGGTGGTAATATATGATTATAATGGTAATTTCATTTATGATCGTTTAAACGCGATATTTGTATTTTAGAACAATAATTTTTTTCTAAATTACAGCTTATCATGTTATCACAGTTCTGAGAGTAAATTCATTTACCTGCCAGTGAATGCCATCCCAATATTCTTTCATATCCAGCATACATTTGTGCCATTTTTTGTCAAAAATCTAACTTCTAATGGCCATAAAATTCTTAACTTTAACTCGTAGAACCTGGCAGGAGCCCGGTTCACACATTTTAGACGTGATGAAATGATTCAGCAGGTTTTTAACTTTTCAATGATTTCTAAAAAATGACACTTTGATCTCAATGTTCCCTCCTCCCGTCTTTTACCCTCCCCCCACCCTTTATCCCCTCAGACTTGCAACAGATCCAGGGCTTGACCACCCCAACCCCTCCTCCACCTCCTCCCCTGCCACCCAGCTCCACTGTGACCTCCGTAGCCATCACCCCATCCATCGCCCCCACCACCCCAGCCACCCCAGCAGGCCACCCTCCCCCACCACCACCTCCCCCACTCCCGCCTACGCTGACTCCAGGCGGAACCCCTCCTCCACCACCGGGTCCGCCTCCTCCTCCTGGAGCCCCGCTCCCTCCCCCAGCACCTCCCCTTCCTGCTGGACTGTTCTCTCCCACCGAGGACCGCACCGTCTCAGGTCTGGCCGCCGCCCTCGCTGGAGCCAAGCTGCGCAAAGTGCAAAGGGTGAGCTCCTGATTGGTTGATGGATCCGTAGAAGATCCACGTCTTCCCTCATCTGGCTCCTTGTGAAGCATTATGGGATGAGGAGCACTTGAATGTCAGTGTGCACGTTGTTTTCATGAACACTCTGTTGACCCACACAGACCCCACGGGTTACATTCACACAGAATCACTGCCACTGAGTCATGAACACACACACACACACACACACACACACACACACAGTCACCACCTGTCATCTTCTCTCACACTCAGACGGTTTACATGTGAGGCCGTCCAACCCTGCATGTCTTCTTCTGTTAACAGCCTGACAAAATACAGGAATCAACTCGATATCTGACGGATGAGATGGTCTTTTTTACTTGTGTGGCTTCTATTACATTCACATCGACCGAAAAAAAAAAAGAATTGAGATTGCGAGATTAAAGTCGTAATATTAGGAGTAAAAACATTCTAATTTTACGAGAATAAAGTCGTAATTTAAGGCGATTCATTGAAGGGGAAATGAGGAATATGGAGCATCTTAAGTTATAATCGAAGTTTTACAAATCAATAAATATTGAGTCAGATAAACAAAACATGATCGTAAGTATTAGAACTTTGAAAACGCTGTGTAAACAACTGGGTTTGCTCTGAATGCGGAACCGGACAGACCTGGAGGAAGTCGTCTACGTTTGTGGAGCAGGAGATGCTGCAGAGACGGATTTAATCGTTCCATAATGCAAATGGAGGCTTATATCATAAATGTAGATCTTAAAGAAATCTGACTACCTCACCATCACACTAACGCGCACCAGAGGCTGTGTGTGTGTGTTTGTGTGTGACAGCACACAAAACAATACTTTAGTTTCGTAAAATTACAACTTCATTCTTGTAAAATTATAACTTTATTCTCGTAGAATTCCAACTTAATTGACACAAATTCAATATACGCTGCTCAACAAATTAACTAAACTCATTCCAAATCAGGCCCAGAATCAGAGTGAAGACCTGAAACCAAAGGCTCTGATCCAACAACTCATAATGTGTCTCAGTAGAGTTTGACCTTTGACCAGAGGCTCTCAGATGGATTCAGGTATAGAAGGTGAGAACCGGTCAATGGCATCAAGACCTTCATCATCCAGGAACTGCCTGCACACTCGGGTCACGTGAGGCCGGGCCATGTCCTGGACCAGGAGGAACCCAGGGTCCATGTTCTACATCACCTCCTTCATTAATTTTTCTAAATTTGTATTCTTTTTTTAAATTTCAGTCTTTCCCAGGCAACAATGAGGCAACGTCCACCGCGCTGTAACACACGATTGTCCTCTTAGAAATAATCAAGTTCTGTTGTTATTTATTCTTATTTGTAAGAACCAGGCATTGATTGTTTTATTCCAGAGTCGATGCCTCCTCCTGACAGTCGATGTTTCTGGTGTGTCCTCAGGGTGACGATGCAGGAGCAGCTCTAGCAGCAGCCATGTTGGGGACCGGAGGAGCCAAATCTGAAGCCAGAGGCAACGGGCCTTTACCTGGAGGAGGAGGACTTATGGAGGAGATGAGCGCCCTGTTGGCCCGGAGGTAGAATAAATCACATCCTGTTATTATTAGCTCTTTACGATAAAGCGAGTCTCACATTCAGTTTCTCATGAATTACAAATAATGTTCAGATTTTAGAAAATCAGTCCGGTTTTCATCATGAACCCTGAACCTGAGCTTTACCTCTTGCAGGAGAAGAATTGCAGAGAAGGGCTCCTCACCTGAACCTGACCAGAGATCGGTAAGTGCCTTATATCTGCTGCTTGAATCAAACTCAGCCAAAACTTTATAACCACTGACAGGTGAGGTCAGAGTAACATTATTATTATATGGTTACCCTGGTGAACATTTTGTCCTCAAGTTCATGTTGGAAGCAGGAAAAATGGACCAGTATGAAGATCTGAGAGACTTTGACGGATTGTGGTGTCTAGAGGACTGAGTTAGAACATCTCAAGAACTCATAGGTGTCCGTTGTCTGTAGTTGTTATTCACATCGGTCCAAGGAAGCACAACTGGTGAACTTGTAACGGGTCATTGGCCCATAGATTCTTGAGGGGAGCCCGGTGTGATCCGATAGCAGAGCTACTGTAAAAATAATGATAATATTAATGCATCAAATGTAAGAGTGATTTTCAGAATACTTCAGGATGGTTTACAGGCACAGGAGTATGAGGGTGGAGGAGGTCTATGAGGTAGGAGGAGCCCGGGTTATGGGGGGCTCTGAGGGTGAGGAGATGGAGTTTAAATGAGCGAGTGGAGGTTCAGGTGGACAAGGAGTCAGTGGAGGTTTTAGAGGACAGGGAGCCTGTGAAGGTTCTGGAGGACAGGGAGTCAGTGAAGGTTCTGGAGGACAGGGAGTCAGTGGAGGTTCTTGAGGACTAAGAGCCCATGGAGGTTCTTGAGGACGGGAGTGCTGTGGCCACAAGATACAAGTTTGTTGATTAAACTGCTGAAAAGTTGATTCTGGTTCTGATAGAAGAGCTCGGGGAACAGACAGTTCAAGATTAACAAAAACAAAAAAAAATCCTGGGAGTCTGTCTCCCATAAAATATTTCTAGTTTAGATCAGATCATGTTAGAGAAGCTAATAATCCTCAACGATGGAATAAAGTACAAACACAGAATAAATGATGCAGATAGTAGCAGGATTATTCCACACATTCCACACTAAACCCAGTACGTGCACAGATGCTGCTGGTCCACGTCAGAGGCTCCTTCTCCTTCCTCTCCTCTCAGGCTCTTAATGTGGAACAGCTACAGGAAGTGCCAGGGGTTATCTTTCATTTATTTTCATGCTGCATAGTTTGAATGTTTTCTACACTAAAAAAAAGTTTCCTCACATGGAGACAATCACTGAGTCATTTTTCTCATGTCTAATGTAACGTCCTCCACGTTACATTAGACACGTTTGCATGATTGTGAGCCACTACTCAAAGAAGTAAAACATTTCTTCAGATACGATAGACATTATTCAGACTTTTATCTTCCCACAGCATTTTATATATTTGCTTGTTGAAGAACCTCCTGCTGCTGTGATTGTCGACCTGTGCATGTGACTCATCTCTGACCTTTGAACCCTGTCTGACTGTTCCACAGGAGGAGGGTGAGATCAACACAACCCCTAAAATGTCCGCCTGTAGCACACCAGGTGAGAACCAACACATCACACATCCGCAGGATTTAATCATAATAATTATTTCTATCCAGAGATTTCAGCAAATCTGCTGCTTTACAGTCAAAATGTTTTTTTTAGTTGGACTTGAATGTGAACTTTAAAGTGTCAAATGATTAGAGCGGGAGGAGTCAAAATCTGAGCGGCTGAACTTCCTGTCCAGTGGTGATGAAAGGTTTTGTTTTCTGATATTTGTTGTATTTTTGGTTTGTTTCTATCTTCTCCAGACATGCCCAGGAAGCCATGGGAAAGAACAAACACTATGAACGGTAGCAAATCTCCAGTAATCGGAAGGTAAGTGACAAACACCCGCCCCCCTCTCTTATCAACCTTTTTTTTTCCCCTCTGTCTTTTCATGATTTGCTTGTATTAAATTAAATATCCTTAAACGGTGGTCAGCTTTGATCCGTGTCAATATTCATGTCTGACTGGCAGCAGTGATGCTACTAAATGTCACCATCCCACCAAAGAGAGATCCTGTCAAAGCTTTAGCTTTAGCATTAGCTGGCTTTAGCATGACGCACCGCTGGGGCCGTTCAGCGCTGGCTAACATCACTAAATCTTACTTCTTCTTCATGTGCACGCTTGGATGATCCGCTCAGCTCAAAGCTCGAGTGGAACAGAATAGGGCAGCATCATATTTAGTAGCTATCGAGGATTCTTTTGATGTCTTAAGATTTTATGATTGTTTTTGAGGACATATATACGTTCAAATCCCAGAATGACTTAAATGGACCATCAGCTCAGCAGGACACGTGATCTTAAGTTTGGGTTTGCAACTCTACTACTTTAATGAGACCCAATCCCCCCTTAGTGACGAGTCGGGTCTCTTGAGCCACTAAAGGGGATCTGCCAGTGGCTCTGAGGGGAGTGCAGATCCGATGGAGGAGGGATCCATTCCATCCAGAGCTTTAAAAACAAGCATTAAAATCTTAAAAACAGGAAACTAGGGAAGGCAGCAGTGTCCAGTTCCCTGTGGTCCGTTCTCTCTGTATCTGTTAAAAAGCTGCCAACAGCGCTCAGAACCGGCCGTGAACATTTCTCTTAATGATTCCAGAATAAAATGCACAAGTGAAATAAAGGAATGAACCAACGTTTCCAAATCAAACAGACGAGAGGAAAGACCCGATCCTATTCAGCCGTATCAGTTGTACTTAGCAGGACTTAAGTCGCCAGACAGACAGGACTGAGTCAAACACAACAAAGGTTGGGTCTCAATCTGGATACCGCTACCCAAAATTCAAAATAACCTCTGATTTCAAATCATTTAGTTGTAGGAAATTTTTGCTCGTCCACGTTATTTTGGCAAGACCCGAGAACCCAGACTTTAGTGGCACATACAGCTGTGAGTCGTCATTCTATAAATGAATGTAATAACTAAGTATTATTAGTCCCAGAGGCAGGATCTTAAATATGAGTAAAAGCAGCCCCCAAATAAACCCCTGAGGGACCCCGCAGAGAATTGGAGCACAGGAGGACGACAACTCGGAGTTAAACTGAGAAGGAACTGTTGCACAAATGAGAAATGAACCGCTCCAGTGCCTCGTCAGCAAAATCCACACGGGTCTACAGTGGGTTTATGAGGATCCGCTGTGTCCAATGCTGAGCTGAGGTCAAGTAGAATCAGAGTAGAGCTCGGACTAGAGTCACCTGCAGGCAGAGGGTCACTGGTGAGTTTAAGAACACTGACTGGTTTTAACTGAAGCACCAAACATCCAGAATATGGACTTCTCTGGAAACACAGAGCTGAGCGGGAGCCGTGAGGCCACCCAGTTGGTTCTAGGCTGTCATTTGTAAAGTCGGTGTCTCTGCTGCTCACACAGACGAGAGCCTCCGTGGAGAAATGCCATGGCAGCAGATTCCTCCAGCAGGTATAGAGAAAGGCCCAGTTTGATAAAATCCCTTCCCTACAAACAGTCTCCCTTTTCCCACATCCAGGTTTGCTGTGCCGGACTTGTTTTTTTTATGGAGAGGAATTACTTTCAAATGCTTGTAGGAGACGTTTGGAATGAATCCTGAGTGTTTTTTGTGTTGTTTTACAAACCCCTCCCCCTGCAGGGATCTGGTCTGTCTGTCTTTGACCTGTTCCCTGTGGTACCCCTGTGGTACACCTGTGGTACACCTGTGGTACACCTGTGGTCATGTGGCGTCTCTTAAAGCTTTGCTGCATGCTGCCCTGCCCTCTTCTCCTCTCAAACTAGGGCCTCCATACCTGCGTGTCACCCTATCACTCACACACACACACAGGACGGAGGGTCGGCCCAGTGCAAACTTGACCCGGTCCAGTTCAGTTTTATCATCCAGCCGGCGCTCACAGATAAGGCCTGCTGGGTGTGTTAGTGAGTGTGCGCCCACACACAGAATATCCCTGCTTATTAAGTAAATTTAATAAAAGCCGTTCGTGCGTTTATATAATACAGTATTTCACAGTTGTGTGAAGAATGAAAACACTCTGACAGTATAATATAGACCTTTTAATATAGCTGAAAATCTGACATATCTAATAAAAGAGAGCAGATAATGAAATAAATAAAAGAAAATATAAATGGGAACAAATAGGAAACCATTCTTTTGAACACCAACGTATTAAACTCTGCATGAAGTATTTGTACAGTAAACCTACAAAGACTTACTCATACATGAAAAAACACATACAATAAAATTCATAGCTACTAAAAATATAGCATTGCCCCGCCCACTTCCTATTCTTTCACTTCTTCCTGTCACACTTCCTGTCTTATAAAGTTATTGGCAGCTGAGTTGTTCCCCCCTCACATCGAGTCAGCAGCTTCGTCACACTGCTGGTTTCCTCCTGGCTTATCGCCTTCCTTCAGATGTGTGAGGGGTTTTATAATAATCATGATAATTATAATAATAATAATCCTTGAAAAGTTTTTAAAGAGACTGAAACATGTAGACATGAGCCGTACGGTGGGATCCACCAGGGACCTCTGAGAGGATGTGTGGAATCATCAAACTATCCATTCATGCTCAGGAACAGCTCCTGGGGGGTTAGAGGCGGAGACAGTGGTGTTAGAGGCGGGGCTTAATCAGCTCATTAGAATGCCAACATTTTGAGAAAAGCAACAACTCTCATTCACACTACGCAGTGGTGGTAAGTAACTAAGTACATTTACTCAAATACTGCTCTAAAGCACTAATTAAGAACTCAATGTGAGGTATTTGTACTTCACCAGATTATTTCCATTTTATGCTACTTTATTATTATACTCCTCTTTTTAGAGGGGAATATTATAAACACATATCTTTCAGGTTTTTACTCCGATGCGTGTTTCTGACAGTTTTAGTTACTAGTTACTTATCAGATAACCTTTTGGCACACCCATGTATCTCACTAATGAACAACGATTTACAAATTATGTACCAACATAGACCTTAGTGCGAGGAAGAACTGGAGTGATTTTGGGAAAGGTCGGTTACAAATTTCCAACACGAGGTGGAGCTTTAGCTCCAAATGTTTTGGGCTATAATTTCTCAACCATTGGTCCAATTTAGCCCAAATTTGGAGCATGTGAATCGACTGGAGGAGATCTATATTTAATATATTGTATTTCACTCACTAGGGGGAGCTTTATTTAAGACAAACACTGCTTTTCAGACATAGCTTCTCATTTAAGTTGAGCGGTTCAGTCAGTGGGAGGACGCCGGAGCACCCAGGGAACACCCATGCAGACACAGGGAGGACACCCAGCACCAACCACCAAGCAGGGCATCTTCTCCTCATGAAGACTGACACCTGTGTGTGTTCACCTGCATGTGTAGAAGGCGCTCTCCTCTGTGTGTGTTTTTGTTTGTGTGTGTGTGTGTGTGTGTTTCTGCATGTTATGATGCAGTTTTTGGTTTCATTCTCTTACATTAAACAAATAAAGTGCGTCAGGTTTGAGAGAGATGCCTCATCAACAATGAAGTGAAATGAAGAGAGACCTTTTTGCTGATTTGTTGATGCCTCAGGGTTGATTTCCCCGTCAGACAAACGTCACCGGGCTGTGAACAGTCACAACCTCCCTGCTGTTCAGATGTTGATAAGATGTCAGAGGTTTGGTCTTCCATCTCCTCCGTGTCTCCAGCTCTCTCACCAGTTTGTTCTTCTGCCCTTCATCTCTCATCTCAGACCTAAATCCACTCCTACACCTACTGCCTCCTTAAGTGCCAACGGTGTGCCAACAGAAGCTGTGGACTACGACAGATTGAAACAGGTAGGTCACCGCCTACACCAACCTTCTCACCCTCTGAGAGATTTTACTCATATTCTCTCAGGCGCAGCCTGTTTTGGATCGTAACTGGTCTTCATATTTGGTTACTGGTGAAGTGCAGTAGAACCGTGTGGGTGTGACCCGTCCAGTGACCCTTCCTGCTCTGAGTTAGCTCCTCCCTTTGAACTCTGACCTCTGCGAATGATCCTGTTAGATCAGTCGTTCCTATCAGCCATCTATAAATGCTCCTGTTGGACTATTCTCAGTCGGAGTGGTTCAGAACCACATGCTCTCTCTGTCTCTGTGATACGTCTTGTTCTGATTAAGGATGACTTAAAGTTTTAATCCCAGGGTGGTTCCCTCCACAGGGATTAGCTTTCCCTAAAAAACACAAAGAGATCCTCTGTTTGCCAGTCGGCAGCTTCTCCACCAACTAAATCCCAGCGCGTCTCTTCTGAGACTCATGTGACTGAAGGTGGACCTGAGCGGTGCCGGTTGGCGTCTCAGCTCTGAGGTCAGACCTTCATCCTGTGTGTTTCTGTTTTTGCTTGTAGGACATTCTGGACGAGATGAGGAAGGAGCTGTCAAAACTAAAAGAAGAGCTCATCGATGGTAACTAAACCCGTGTTCCCTCCATTCTCACACACGGCACCGATCCATCTCTATCCAGCAAACCCGGCGGCAGAACCGCTGCTTCTCCCTCGTCTAATATTGAACTCGTTTTATCACCTCCTCATTGATGAATCAGATTTGAGGCTTGAACTGAAACAACATGTATGAAGAGACACACGGTCATTCATCTGTTAGTGCTGCATTTATATGACTTAGACTTTAGTCTCACCTGAGAAGAAAATGCAGCTCATACACCAGTCAGCCATTACATTATGACCACTTGCAGAGGAATTGAGAAATAAAGTTATAATCTTGTTAGAGCAGGTTGGATATATTATCTAGTCATCATAGCTCTCACTGACGGAAAAAAATGTACTGAAATATAACAAATTTAACTTTTTAACCTTCCAGTCTCAAGTTGCTGACAATCTGAATGCAAAACAAAAAACATACATACACATGTTTTTATAGCAGAAAGTGACAAATTTCATGACCCAAGATATTTAGTTTCATTTGTATTTTTCAAAAACTCTTGTCCTTAGACGTATGAGGCGAGACCAGAACCAGGACCAAACATAGCTTGAGACCAAAATAACTGAGTGAGTCTGTTTCTTTCTGTCCTCAGCAATCAGGGAGGAGCTGGGCAAGTCCAGCACAGCGTAGAAGACCCAGCAGCCCCCTCTTCACAGCAGCCACATCCTGGTGACCCGACAGACAAACACAGTCAACCTAAGACCCGACAACACGACAGCGGAGAACCCAACAACACGACTGAGATGGTGAAGAGCAGCGGACCGGTTGGAGGTCACTCTTATAGCTGTGGATCCCTATCCCTCCTCCCACTGAGGGCGTCTCCTCCTGGAGGACGGCGCTTCGCTGCCACAGACGGCTTCATGCAAAGATGACGTCCCTCTCTTTGTCCTACGATAAGAAAAAGATAAAAACTCTATTCAACTGGTCAGTGATTCTCTTGAAACATCGAACCTGAGGACCAGAACTATGATCAACTATTAGACGGTTTGTTTTTTAAGAAAGAAGACGGAGGATGGGGAATAAGACCCTTTTTTTTCCCCCATAATGCCATAGGGGTAGAGTGAGTGTGTGTGGGTGGGTCCGGGGGGGGGGGGGGGGGGGGCTCCAACCACTGCAGGACACTGTAAAGCTTGTCTTCCTCAAATCCTATTTTAACCAGAATATGTATAAAAGAAGAGAAATGGTTATTTACAGAGAAAAGTATCAACTACATGTTTGTAAGCGTGTCGATCTAAAGGCCATATCCAGTAGCTCAATAATCCCACCCGCTCACAGGAAGCCCTCCTGTCTGTCTCCTCGTCACCGCTCCTCTGCAGGCGTCTCACCGTCATGTCTGGTCAGGTGGCGGTCGGACGACACCCGGAGGGGCTGTAGCAGCCTCTGTAGCTCTCTACCAAACTCTTATCCCTCAACAGGAAGTGCTTATTTTTCAAACACCTTTCGTGCTCAATGATGGCGGCCATGCGTAGATAGGACCGACTTTGGTTTCGATTTGAACACTTCCTCTCCCGGTCTCTGTCGAGCTCGTCCCATTTACGTTTACCGCATCTTCTCTTCACACGGCGAGGGGGTCACGCGTCTGCCACGAAAATGCATTAAAGGTCACAAGCAATAAGTGTAGCATCAGTTTGAAGCCCACCACCAACCAACGTCCCTCCGTCTGTCCTCTCTGGCCCTCCTGAGCGCCCGTAGGACGGGACTGTAGCGCAGGAAAGAACAACACTGTAAGACATGACTTCTAGTAATAACACAAACACTCCTTCTATTGTTTTCTTTAAAAATCTAAAGATACTGTATCTGAAGCCACATTGCAGCTGAACTGATTTTTTTTTTTATTCGTTATTTTTATTTTCCTGCGTTTTTGAAGTTCAAATGTGCGAAGGTCGGCGTCCAGATGAGGACACGGATGAGCCGTTTCTTGTTTCACCAGTGCTTTGTGATGACATGTTTGTTTCTTTGCCTTTTTCCTCTTGTCTCGTCCTTCAAATGAGAAACTCTTACTTTCACCAACATGTGGGGGGGGGCTTTTATTTTGAAAACCTGTTTAGCTTCAGTGTTTCCTCAATTGGATTCTATAGCAATCAATCAATCAAACTGCCACCCACAGTGGGTCTGAAGGAGAAGCTCAGCCTGAACACCAGTTTTATTACTTTACCTCGACTGGTAGAATTCCGCTGTGACAGACAGGCGTCAGACAGATAAAGCCCCTCCCATCATTCTGCAAGGAATCATATACATCCTGTTTGCCTTTTTAAAGGATGGTCTGCAAGTCAAGAATTCACAATCACAACAAGACGACATGTCAGTAGCTGCAGTCTTACATGAAGGCGACTTCTGTGAGCGAGAAGGTTACTCTGTTTTAGAGGAGACGACCGTCAGTGACCCGACTGTTTGGGTCTGTCTGCATGTTTTCACTTCATTCATTTATCCAATTTCCTCATCTTATTATGGGTCGGGTCGTGGTGGCAGAAGGCTGAGAAGGGTATTCCAGACGTCCCTCTCCCCGGAAAGTTTCTCCAGCTCATCCTGGAGACTCTCGAGGCGTTCCCAGTCTAGATGAGATAAATAGTCCCCCCAGCGAGTTCTGGGTACCCCCCGGGGGTCTCCTCCCTGTCGGACGTGCCTGTGAAACCTCCAGAGGGAGGCGTCCTGGAGGGGGAGGGACTGGGGGGAGTATGGGGGTATACTTGAGTTGTTCTACTTTGTCGAACTTCAGGCTTACGGACGGAGCTTCAAATTAGAACAAAGTAAAGCAAAAAAAACTCTCCGTCCACATGTGGCGATGTGTTTGATGACCATCGTCCTCTGGAGCTCCTTTTCAGCCATCTCCACCAACGCCACCTGTTTTCTCAAACCTTCGGATTCTTCTAGTTGCATGGATGTCCACATGAAGGACACATGGGAGAATGTGGAGGAATAGACTATTTAAAATGGACTTTTCTACTTTTGTACGTGAGCGGAGTCTAAATGAGCCTTCAGGGTCCGACGGTGGTGAGACTTCACCTCGCTGCTACTTTCATGCCGTCTTGTTTGTGGCACCAGCGAGGAAAGACTGTCCACTTCTCCTCCACCTCCTGTAACACTTTTATCTTAAATGGCCCTCCACACATTTAATTCAGAAGAGACGAACAGCACTTGTGTCCTGGTGTTTAGTCCTGCAACCCTCACAGCTCAGTGGCGTGAGTCCGACAGAGCCTCCCTCTCAGTGGTAAAGGATCCTAGATTTCCTCTATGACATCATCAGGGTCCGACTGTTCCGACTCCACAAAGCAGAAGAAGCCTCGCAGCAGAGCTAAGGAGTTCTCATCTGGCCTCGCCCTGTGACGTGGGATTCTCCTGAAAGGTTCGTTGTTGGATCTCAATCTTTAGGAAAACACTGGTTGGACTCCGTTTCCTCCTGTTAGGGTCAAATTAGTTTTAAAAACAAAAAAAACAGAGAAGGTCATGAGATCCTGGTTCTGACCTGTGCATGCTCCAGTCGTTTGGTCTGAGTCTGGACAGGAGGTGTTGGTATCGCATTCTGAGTTCAGGTCTGTTCCATCTCTATTTCTGTCGTCTACTTTTATTTTCATAAGGAAATGGATTTACAGAATATGAAAAGTTGCACTTAAAGAAAAAAAAAAAAAACCCTCAGAGGATCCATCCAACGCTGACAGCAGCTGCTTAGAGATGTCACCAAAGGAATCGAACCCACGGCCTCCCGCTAAAAAGCCCTCGTCCTCGACTAAGTCGCCTTTTTTTTTTCCTATCATATTGTCAAGAGATCTAAAATATAAAAGTACAAAGATTTCTGCGTTTATATCCAGTCCTGAAGGCGTGAAAGGTTTCAGGAGAAGTTTCTATCTTTGTGAGGGATGTGGTTTGTGCCTTGTTTCAAGAGTTAATCAAGAGTAGTAATAAACTGTAGGGACTCATTATTATTATTATTATTGTTATTATTATTGACCACATGCAGGTTTTCCTTAGCTTGTCTTTCATTTCTTCATGTTTGGTCTGAAGGGAGAGTTTTAACGTCTTTGGGAAACGTCTTTGCGCCACGGTCGTCTCAGAAGGACAATCAAACCATGAAGCCTAGAAGATGAGCTCAATCTAAGATGGTTTCCCTGAAACCGACACCCCGTTTTGGACCCGCCTGACGGTTCTGTCCGGCTGCAGAGTTCTCGTGTTTCCTCATCCTATTTAAATGTCTCAGAGCTTCTCTCTGTCCGTTCTGTCCTCTGCTGTGAGGTCCAACGTCCGTTTGCTGACCGGATGGTTTCCGTTATTCCGTGAACCCCGGTTTCTGATGAGGGAACGCAAAAGAATCGTGAAGTAGCTGGAATATTGTTGCAATGATGAAATTGGTGTTGAAGTAAGTTTGATGGATGGGTTTCAGGACGTTTTATCATCTGCGTTGTACCATACTGTCGTTCTGTTCATGAGTTGTTGTTTTTTCTTACATGCTAACACGTTGTTTTGTTTGAGCAAATTAAATAAAAATTGCAATACAATATTAAGACGTTGTTTCTTTTTCAATGATCGTCATTTTCTGGTTAATTTATCTCTATGTAAACAAAATTGGTTCTTTTAAGATGGCATAGATGCCAAGACCTCCACCACTGCTGACCAAAAATCATAAGAGATGTCTCTCCAGTAGATCAGTTTCTCCTGACCGAGGGTTTGGGGGATGCAGTGAAAAGCACACCCTGACCACAGTGAAGCATGGTCGTGGAATACAAGTAGTCTGGGGTACCGCTTGTTTCGTCGAGCGTTGGAAACCATCAACTTGTCGAGACTGAGATGGATTCTGTCAAGGATGAGGAAATCCTGGGGGAAAAAACGTATCGCCATTGACGGACATTCCAAAAGGACAATAATCTCAAGAAGACCACATGATCAGTCACATGACTTGAATCTCATCCAAAATCTCTGAGGGGATTTGAAGGGAATCTGCTTCAGCCGGAAAACCCAGGAGTCTTCTAGAGCTGGAGAGCCTAATCCATCAGGAGTGGGCTAAGATTCTCTTTGAGAGCTGCAGAAGCTGGTGTCTGTAAAGGCAGGATTTAAGAAAACAAAAAAACACTTGTGATATTTATTGTATTGAATTTTTTAAACTCTTACTGTCTGATTTGATTTTTGCAAACCGATGATCAACCCGATATAGAATGTGTGTAGAATCATTTTGATCTAACTCTTGATATATTCTCTAAATAAGTGACCTCATTGATTTGAATGTCAGTTTGTAGATTTGAAATACCATTCTTAAAGGAGCAGTTCACCCTAAAATGTCAAACATTTCTTTATGTTCATTTTTCTAAACAAGTCTCCATCTCCTCCAGTTGTTCAAGGGCAGACTTGTCCGCTTTGGTTTGCCGCAAACTCTAGAAACGTTTGTTTCTAGAGTAGCTTCAGCTTCAGCTGACTAGATGATGACAGAACTATTATATTTGAGTGAAACGTTCCTTTAAGTGATTCTGAGGTCACGGAGGTCACTCAGTCTGGGGTAAGAAAACCTCAGAGGTGAGATCTGTTGCTCATACATTTAATTCCTCAGAGGACGATTGATTTAATTATTCTTTGAAACATTACGATATCTCTCTTTAAGTGTAAAATTCCTTTATGTTCCCGGGGACCTCACTCCTATGTGTTGTGACAACATCTCACAGTTCCACTTTCTCACTCAGAGGGGGAGAACAGGAAGAGGAGGCCTGACTGAAAATGAGAGTGTCGAGCAGTGGGCATGATTTGCATTCTGTTCTGGGTGACTTCCTGCTTTTACTGCTTTGTGAACGGATGACAGAACTGAGGTCAACAGTGGTGCAAATTGTTAACACTTTCAGATATGAAGAGTATCCTCAGAGGACTTAGCACCAGTCAGATGCTTCGCACTGAATGATATAAACGTCATAATCCCATTTTCCCTCTTGCAGAACCGCTCTACGTTATTGCAGAAACCTCCTTTTCCAGCTCAGCCGTTCACAAACACAACTTGTCTTTTCTGTTCTTGTGTTCTGTTCTCAGAGACCTGAGATCCCTCCCTCAGCTCAGTGATGTACGTCACCAGGAAAAAAGAGCAGAGAGGAACATGTGGGAAACGCCAGAAAGAGTGGTTTCTGAGAGCGAAGCTTCCTCTGCAGGTGTTCAGCAGGTACGTCCTCTTATCTACTTTTATTACCTCCGCCAAGGACGGTACGGTTTCACTCCTGTGAGTTTGTTTGTGAGCAGGATTATGGAAAAACTACAGGATGGATTTGCATGAATTTTCCCCAGAGGTAGATTTTGGCATATCTTTACATTCTGGTGATGTTACGTGTTTCATTGCATTTAAAGGGAAATAAAATAAGCAGTTTGAAGTAGTGACATCACAATGTGGCTAGTACTGCCTTTGATCCTTTACATCCTTTGATGTCCGCTTGGGGCTGGAGCTGGAGGCCAAAAGGGCTGAACATAGATGCTGAAGTGGAAGGAGCTGTCTTAACTGTCTTTGTTCTTTTTTTCTTTTTTTTTAATAATCAGTTTTTTTTCTTATTTCAGAGTTTTTTTTATTGATTTTTACAATTTCACACAAAAAAATGTTCAAAAATAAATACAAAGAACATAACTCCCACCCCACAGCTAACTCTCCACACCCCCCTGCTGTCAATTAGTTACCTCACGCTGCTACACTTATTACAGCACTATCTATTTAATTAAGTCCACATGACATTGAACCAATTATTATAAAAAGAACAAATTTACATAAAAGGAAATGAAACATCAGAAATATAGTTGGATGTTAGCAGAAGCAGCACATCCAGGCCAACAATGCAAGAAACGTATCCAGGCAGATAACAAGGGCCAGAGTATAATTTAATTATCAAATCTTAAACTTGTGTGGAGGGTTTGTCAAAAAGGATCTTCCTAGAACTTCTTCTAGTGAAAAGGCAATAACTTTTTGGAACTGCATCCCTTCAGGAAGAACTCCAAAAAGTGGCATAAAGGGGTTTGAGGTCAATTTTAACAAATTACACACTGCACAGAGCAACAAAAACCCCTTTGATATACCCCTCTAAGTTGTTGTAGAGCCAGAACATTTGGATCATGTTGCATCTGCAAACTTATATCTTTCACATTTGGATAAATTTGTAGGTGAATTCTGGCCAGTTTAAATGTATTATTTATTAGTCTTACTTTTTCTATCAGCTTCTGTGCACTTTGTGCCTTTCTGTCACCTTGTTTTCAAACGATCATCATCTGGATTCATATAATATTATGCCTGATTTTATGTTCACAGCTCATTTAACACTTACTCAATATGCCAATATATTTTAATGCGTTTGATTCAAAGGGGCTTCCTGCATGTCTGTCAGTAAGGCTTCAATCTACAACACACACAACAGCACTTCCTGTGCGTGGAGCAAAGAGGGCTCTGACAATGCATCTGCAGTTTATCTGAGGTTTTATGACACTTTGTGCAGTGGTACCGTGAGCTGCAAAGAGGAAGACGAGGAAGCAGAGAGAAAGTTTTAACTGTAACTGGATTGGGCGTTGGGTTAAACTTTTCAAAATCTGGTTCCTCCTCTTGAATTTATGAGTAACAGCAGATGTGAGTCACATGTCACAACAGCCAGGACTCTAGTAAGCGTTATTTTATGCAAATTAGAGCGATCATGCAGCCAAATCTGAGTCTTCTCTGCCCAAACTTAATATCTTAACATTTTTACTCGTCAGCTGGAGGTAGTTTGATACCTGATGGTTTACTTTCACACGCAGATGCCAAACAATACAAAATAAAAACCAGTTTTCAGTAATCCACAGTAATTACATACAGTAAGGATGTGACCCCAGAGATTAGCAATGAATAAATTAACTCCCTTACACTGAAACTTTGTTTTAAATGTACATTTCTTTATAAAATGAAAACCAAATTCAAAATGATACTGAAACACTTCAGAATGTTTTATTGTCTGCAGTTACAAATGGTTAAAGACAAGGATTAAATCTTCTACTCTGATTAGTTGCATCTATCTAAACACTGCAATGAAAGTGCAACCAACTGTATGATAATACCGACGCCACACTGATTAAATTGAAATTCATCAGCCCACAGAGCTTATTTTACACAGAGTGACATTGTATTGTCTGAGTACATGATAAGATAACATTTATGAATCACAATAAGGGACAATACAATTATGCTGAAAGTAATAAACATTGCTAAAGATCATTATACATTGCTCCCTTATAACGAAATATATTTTTAAAGAATCAAAGGAAGAAAGAGCACATCTGACTCTATTATAAATTATTTGTACTAAATATAATACATTTTCCTCCTTTTCATGTGGCTTACATATTAAAAAAAAAAAAAAGCTCTGAGCCAAAAATTATACATTGTTTTATATTTTACAGTACATGCATAGAAACATGATTGTTAAAACGTAATTTTAGTAGAACGGTTTGTTGCTGCTGGTCAAATGAGGTCTCTACTTAGGCTGAGTGTAATTTGACACCGGTAAACAAAGCAGTCGTGTTTCTCTCACAGCCAACCACAGCTCAGTTCAAATCTGTTAGTAACCAATGAGAATGCAGAATGGTTTGATTTGAATGTTGAGGCAGCCAATCACAAACCTTCCCGCCTTCCAACTCTGTTGGGTTCTGCCTCGAGAGGGAGGGAGAAAAAGCTCTACGTCAGACTGAATCAAGTCTGTATTTTTAATATTAACCTTAAATGTTTAACTCTGCGTCCTCGTAAAGGATATCCTTTCTTTTTTTCCTGTTGGAATTAATGTTTTAACATTAAGGTAAGAACGTCCATACTTCATATACGTCTGTTATTAAAAATAATGGATTTCTTTGTTGGCAATCGAATTATAACCGAAGCTAAATGTAACGGCTCTCATGGGCTCCGACTAATTCCTGGAAGCAGTTTCCCCTTTTCCGATTAAATATGCGGTTGAAAAATGATACGATGTTATCTGGTGTTGCGTATAGCTCCTATTTATATTAGAAATATGCATCTATTTCCGTGGTGTTACTTTCGTTGAATACTTTTGTTATAATATTTTCAACATCCGGATTAACGTCACAGCCGTTAGGTCAGAACTTAGACTGAGCCCGTGTAGAGATTTTACGAATGATACGCGAACGTTACTCTCTATAAGGGATTATCTGGTTGTCTGAGTGTTTTATGTTCTAAAAACTCATTTCCTGGTGTGGAGTCGGAGAGGCTGGCGTGCGGTTTAGTGAGGGTCATTAAATGTAGAACATGCTGATGTTTGACAGATGAACTGCTTCAGTTGTTGTGGAGGATTTGAACGTATGACGTTTTCCCTCCATTCTTTGAGTCTTTGTGAAGCTACAAAACTACCGACAACTCTTTAAAGAAACTGCAGACGACGCAGCCTTTTAAAACACAAATTCTCTACTCTAGTAGGAGTTCAGCTATTTTTGTTAAAAACCACTCTGGTAAAAAAAAACAACTGACAGTTATTGATTCAGCTTCTTTACTCAAGTGCAATTCATTTAAAAAAAACATACAGACTCTGAGATCTGAACTCAAAAGTATTGAAGTGGTATGAAAGTAAAAAAAATATTAGTATAAGAGAATGTAAGCAGTAGTATAAGAGCAGCTGACTAGAAGGAAATAAATAGTAGTAGCTGCTTTAACTACTAGTTACTACTAGTGAGGATAAAAGTAGTAGTATCAAAGTCAAATGTGTAAAAAGTAGTAGAGTGAAATTAAATAAATACAAAGTAGCAACAAAATATGCAATAATTCAAAATAAAAAATGATCAACTTAAGTAACGTGTCCGTTATGAAAGAGTAAGGAGTAAAAAGTTCACATTTGTGTGTTAAAATGTGGAGAGTGAACGTTAAAAGCTGTAAGAAATAGAAATACTCAAGTATGTACAGTGCAGTACAGATATTGCAAAACTCACAAATGTAGAGTAATGAAGTATTTTAACTTTTTTTCATTTGCTGTCATGCTCACAGCAGAGGAAAAATAGGCCATAACAAATAAATAAAGATGCTTGTATTTATTTATAGACGGACCAAATCAGAAACCATAAACCCCTGTGCCTCACTATTGAGATTTTTCTAATAATTTATTTATTATCTTTTTATTTAGCTTGTTAGCTGTTATTTTAAATTAAGTCTGGCCTGAAATCTGTGTCCAAAATAAATGTTAAAAATAGCATTATCACAACTGGCAGGTGTATCAGCATCAGTGTGTTGTGTATGGACAGGAAGGACCATAAATCATTTATAAAATAATATTCTACAACCTTCGATTGTGACAAATGGTTTTTATTAAAAATGTAGCATTGTGCACTCGTGAAATATTTATTTATTTATTGCTGGACGATAGAACGAAGAAAGACAATAGTTGGTACTGGAATAATGTGTGTGTGTTCATGGAGTCATGAGAGTCGTGTGTGTTAAAAAGAAAAGAAAAGATAATGTGTGTGTGTGTGTGTGTGTGTGCATCAGAGTATCTAGAGATGAATTCTACTGTGCAGCAGTTACAAATCCTCCTTCTGAGTCTCTCTATGTCTTTCCAAGGCAGGGACTCACCCTAAGCAGATTGTAAAGATCATCATGAGCAAACGTAATAATGTATCAAAATCATTGTTAATCATCATAATTCAGTAAAAAAAACAAATATCCTCTCTGGGGATAAATAAAGTCTCTATTTATCTAATTGTTGTGTCCGACAATGAGTTGATGACAATCTTTTTTTTTTTAAAAGCTGAGGCGCCATGTAAAGTAAATGATATGAAAGAGTTTAGAATCCTTAAAATAAACATTTTTGATTACTATGATCAAGATTGATGTTTTGATATAATCATTCAATCAGTAAAAGTGTAAGATAATAATACGATATAATATTTCATGGTGGTTTCAGAATGAGGACGTTTAACGTCTTCAAAGAGCGTGAGAGTATAACATCAGGATCAGGTTCCAAACACATTTGTGGATCTTCAGACTTTAAAATGTACTGACTTGACATTTTGACCAAATACAGATTTATCTTGAATTCCATTTTCAGTGTTAAAAACTTGCAGAAACCTCAAAATAAAGCTCAGAAATGTACATGATTTAAAAATATTCCTCATGTCTCTGTTTAATAATACGTCACTGGGATGTTAAAACTATATGTTAGCGCCACTTCGTTGGGAGTTTACCATTAAATACACATTTCAAAAGGGGCGGCATATGCGAGGTGGAGCAGCACTGAGGTGGGGGGTGTCTGCCTAACTTGGCTTAAAGCCCCACCCTCCATCCGGCCCGTAACCTTTCATCAACCCAGCCCAGGATCTGATGGGAAACACTCAGCACTCGCGCTTCACTCCTGTTTTTCACATCCCGTATGGAAGCGGGCCGGCCATCCAGGAGAGCGCCACAGGAACTTCCTCTGGGTGTGTTATTTTCAGAGGTTTTACTCTCTTTTGTGCTTCTAACAACATCAGCTCGGTTACCATCGGATTAGGCGCCGTCTGCATGTGTTTGATTCTCTCTGCCAAGTAATCCTGCTGAGCCAACTTGGACGTAACCAGTTGACTCATTTTGTATTTATAAGGGCTTACAGGAGATTGGTCAGGTAAACATTGGATCTGATTGTGCGGACGAGAAGTCGAGCTGTTGTTGTCAAAATGACCATGGATCTTCAGTTTTTGGGATGTTTTTTGTCTTGAAAACGGAGAGTTTAAAGCGGGACCAGCAGATTCTTCGTGGTTCCTGCCCTACATGGACGCCTGTTACTGCGTTAACTGCTGGTATTTTAATTAGCGGGACTTCTGTCAGGAGGTTGTCGTTATGCTACGTGGCAGACCTCACCGTTAGAGAGCTGGAGGAGACCAAAGCCTGTTATCAAGAATGTGTTTGAAATGTCTGAATTGTGTTCAGATGTTGATCTAGTGCTCAACGGTGACAAAGAGACATAAATGTGCCTACGTTCATCTCAGCTGTCATAGATCCCAGACGTGAATGGATGTCAAATGGAGCATCACTTCTAATCAGGTTGCTGTTGTTGTTCTCAAACCTCATCATTAGTTATCCTGGCGCCGGCCAGAATTCCTTGCTTGAATGGAACGAGCCTTTCAGACAGACTGCTCCGGGGAACCCCTCACAGGGACAGACCCGTCAGCAGTTCTGCAGCAGTGTGGTGGTTTCCTGGACACTGAGCCTCCCCGCTCACTAGTGTGTCATAATGCTGAGCTTGCCTGGACCACCTCATTGTCCCCCCGCGGCACTCACTGCAGAAGGATTGTGCCATTCTAAAGAGTTATCTCCTGCCGGTTGACGAGCCTCTCAAAGTGTTTGGATAGCTCTGAATTAATAAAGAGTGTCGGATTCAAGTGGATCAGCTGTGTTAACACAGACTCTTTGAATAGTTTCAGAGAATACCTCCGCCCAGGACGTTGACGGATATGCATGACATTTTACCCAGTGGTAGGTTTGAGCAGATCCCAGAGATGGTTACATTTTGATGACGTTAGGTCACAAACTCACAATGTGGTGTTTTGGTAACTTTTTCTTCACCACTGCAAGATGGGGAACTTTTTTTTTTTTAAATAACTGTCAATAATGCTTCAAATTTATGGACATATGTGTCTTGGTACCCGTCATTGACCCACTATCAATGAACCGGATCCAGAACCAGATGTGGATTTTATAATGGATTTTATAATTTATTTATTTTTTAAACCTCTCAAATACTCTCCGTCTCCCACTTCAGACCAAAACTGACAGAGTTTCAGACGTCACCGCCTAAAACGGCTCGGCCATTTTATTTTATTTGAAATGTTGTGACACACGTAACGTCACCAAAACCGACCTCTGGGTAAAAAAAAAAATCGGTGCATTTAAAACGCTATATCTCCGTCCACGGACGCAGTTTCAAGAGATGTCGTCGCCACAGGATGACATCACCGCTCCAGACGGCTTAGTTATTTTATTTTAAATTCTGCAACACAAGTAACATCACCCAAGATTAGTCATCTGTAGGATATGCAAAAAAAAAGAAAAAGGCTACCACTACGTACATTTTCATTCAAATCTATCATATAGTTTTTCCTAAATCTCGCGCACACACAAACAGACAAAAATGCACAGGGGTGAAAACATGACCTCTTCGGCGTAGGGAATGAGAATGACATCGCAAAGTTGCGTTCTAGGATTTATAGTAGTGGTGTTCATGCTGAATACCATCGGCCCAAGTTGTTATAGAGATTAGATATTATCTCACGGGCTGGATTGGACCCGTGGGCCTGGAGTCTGACATGCATGTGCTAAAGGTGACCACTAGGGCGGTTGTGTGATTAAAAACGGGCAGGTGACTCGAACATCGGTCAAGTTAGTTTCACGCGTCAGAAAAACTGCGTTAAATCAGAACCATGGATTAATCTGAGGTGTCAGTCCGTGTAAGATTCCCCGCTGTGATCAGGTCTGGACTGAATGACGAGCCATTTATTATGTTATGCTGCAGGGTTAAATATATTTCCTGTTGATTTTTCATCTTATCTCTGCTGATCAGAATCAGAATCAGCTTTATTGGCCATGTATATGCGTGCAAGGAGTTTGACTCCGGTTAACTGAGCTCTTACAGTACGAACGTCATATAAACAAATGGAGATGATCTTGTGTACGGGCTATATACATTTAAATATATATGTATTAATATGTATATATACATATATATGACAAGTGTGCAAAGATGTCAGAGTAATGACATCATTACTAGAGGTAGTTATCGTATAATGAGGTGATCCAGGTTATTGTACAACACTGACTCTGGTTTGATTGTTGGTCGGGTCGATGACCCGTAGGTAGAAACTGTTCTTGTTTCTGGTAGTTCTGGCGAACAGTGTTCTGTTTTTTTTTGTTTTTTTTTGCTATTCTGTTCCCCTCTTTTTTTTTTCTTTAGCTCATGAGGATCTTAGAGCTCAAAGTGAGCTCTGGGCTCTAATTCCTCCCCTTGTGACTTTTTTTTGAACAACAAGCTCGATGGCGTGGTGAAGTTTATGATTGCTGTTTTGTGTTCTACATTAATTAAGATGCTGAATCTGTGAGTAGGAGCAACATGTGGATAATATTCAACAATCTTCTCAATTTTCTCATACCATTCTCCTCTACACTTTAAATTTCTCCTATATATATATTTATTTATTTTTAAAATGTTGACATGTATATTTGTACCATTTACATTGACAATCTTGTGTTTAGTGTATTTTTAAAAAATCATATTTTACATATTTTTCTCGTAAACATTTGTACATTTTCACATATTTCTGTGTATTTTGTTGCATTTGAGGCTTATTTTGTACCGTTTTTATCTTTTGGACTTCATTGCGCTGAAATGTTCCCTACTATCTGTCAATAAATCCAATTTATTTTTGGAACGGAACCATAGGATGAAATCATCCTGGTCATTAATTGGTGTTCCTTCCTGCTGATGTCACGTGTGGTGTGATGTGGATCGTAGTGGATAGACAGAGTTACGTCGGTGTGAGCCACAAAGAGTCCATTGACATTTTGTGATGCCACTATTGTTGTCGTTCAGGCAGATGGATTCAGTTTGGGCTCATGCTGGGCTTCAGTGGACGGCAGGGACCCCGAAAGGCCAGAGGACAATGCCTGCCATTGTTTTGAATATCCCTCCTTCTTGCCATATAAGTTTAATTAACACTACATTAAGGATAATATTGTCAATAATTTATAACTTCTCAACTCTTTTTATTTTCAACCTATAAAGATTTATTACGGCAATCCGGAAACGCTCGCTCTCCTGCTTGTGATCTACCTCTGCCATTTGCCCTCACTCAGTTCCTGTCCTCACTTCTCCGCCCTTTCTTTCACTTTCTGTTCTATCTCTTTTTTCTTTCTCTTATCCTCAGGCCAGTAAAGATGCCTTCTGTGAAATACCCGAATGGGGAGCTGGTGATGGGCCGCTGGCCGGGCAGCAGCCTGTATTACGAGGTGAAGGTGCTGAGCTTCAGCGCCAAGAGTCAGCTGTACACCGTCATCTACAAGGACGGTACTGAGCTGGAGCTGAGGGAGCAAGACATCAAGGTATTCTTAAACGGATATACACACTTTCACTCCGGCTTTCTACAGCTTCATGTCACATGATGCTGGGTGTATAGTATCTTTGTGTAAAACCTCTTCATGGGCTCTAGTCCTGGTAGTTATCAAGAGTCTGCTAGAGAAAGAGTTTAAGCTGAAAGTGACATATTTTAGGTTCATGTATAAAAACAAGGTGCCACAATCTCCTCCTCAGAGTGTTGCTGGTTTCCAGAACCGGACACGCTCTCGATCCCGCTCACGCTCACCGGGCCGTCGTCGCAGCCATTCACGCTCCCCAGCGAGGACAACGCGGCGGTCGTCCTCCCGCACAGCGGCGGCCGTCGCTGCAGCCGCTATAACGGAGAGTGCGCCGTCCTCCCGCAGGGACGCAAAGCTGAAGGAGCGGCTAGAAGTCAGGCTCAGTCCCCTGGTGAGTACCAGAACCGCCTCCTCATTCTGGTGGTGATACCTGATAATCGAGCAATATTGATGTTTAAAATGCAAATCAAATCAAGCACACCATAAACAAATCACAGCCGTTTCGTTGTCGGTGCTGACTGAGCAAACATTTCCTGGCAGAGGTCCAGATGAGAACCATCACCAATGAAATCACCAATGACGTCACAATGACATCACATCCCATTTGGCCAAAGACACATGTCCAACAAACCCCCAAAAGTAAAGACATATCAAGAATATCGTAATATCATCAAAAATAATGGTGATAATATTGATGGAAATAATCAGCGGAATAGTTTCGCCCTTAATGAACGAATGAATGAATGACAGATCATTCATGAGGACAGCAGTGACGGCCGCTGTCTCCAGAGATGAGATGTCACTGTTTGAAGGTTGATCACGTACATCGAGTAGAATTGATTGTATTAATATACACCTGAGTCACATGATCATGATCACATGTCCCGTCGCTGTGGTGAAATAGTCCGCTTGTGTGGTTGTGGATTTTGAGGATGAGGCCGTCACGTTCCCTCTGCTCGCTCCTCACGTTGCCTTTTCTCCCCCGTTCTGTCCCTCATCCATCTCCCTCCATTGTTTGACGGGACGCAGCAGACAAAAGCCGCGGAGAACAATGGCAACAATAAGCATGAGCAGAAAGAGGAGAATAACACCGCGATCAAAGTCAACGAGGTAAGTCTTCCGTTTAAACGAAGAATTGTGTTTGAAAGGGGGGGGTTCTTTATTAAAATCAATAAGATGCAGGAGGCTGGTCACACGGTCCAGCGTCCAAACACACTATTACACACTAATACATTTGTTGTTGTGTCATCCTGGAGTAAGTAATCAAGAAATACTTTGTCGGATAGAAGGTAATCCATTATGGCGCCCGATGTTCCAGGCGCTACCTTCTAAGTGAATGGGCTTTTGAGGCAAGTCAGAGCCCCTGGAATGTCATGATGTGTGCATGTTGTGGGGGGCCGGCTGTGCTTTCCAGCTGAGAGAGGCTCCCCTCACAAGATCATGCTTCATGTTGCCGGTCACGTGGCCGACATGTGCCGGGACTTTTCTTTCCCTGCTTTTAGAAGCTTTGGTGTCTGCAGACGATCTGTGACGTTTAAAGTGGTAGAGCTGCTTCTGTCTAAAACTAAATGGCCTCTAAAATCATTGTCAGCCTGTCGCCAAATCACCAATCCTCTGTTTACCTCTATAGTATATATACACGCATCAGCCATAACATTAAAACCACCTGGCTGTATTTCAGAATTGGCTTGTCTATTTCAATTTCCAGTTTCCATCATTTACACAGGGTTCAGTGATTACATTCATTTACTTTATCATAACATCTTCCTTTCACAGTCGGAGTCTAAAGCCGAGCTGGAGTCTGAGAAGAACCAAGGTCGATACAACCTCCGCCACAGGAAGGACGATGGAGAGGCCAAACCAGCCCAGACCAAAGCAGAGCAGGTGGAGGACAAGGAAACCAAAGCGACTGCAGCTCCTGCTTTCTCTCCCTCCTCCTCACTGGACTTTGGTGGGAAACTAGGTAGGTAACAGGGTGGAGCGCTAAATACAGGTTCATGTCAGTATTTAGTCACCAACTGGAGGATCTTCAGAGTCTGACACGGTTGATTTTGTAGTGTGGTTCCAAACCAGTCCGATCAGTTATCTTCTTTCTGTGTGTGTTTCTACATGATGAATTCTCAGGCTGACATGAACAAACGTGAGTGACCGGCTGACGTTGATGCCTGATCTTTCTTTCCTGCAGGAGCCTACTTCTGGCTGCTCTTCCTTCCAGCCTGGGTTCTCTTCGTGATACTGCAGGTCAACCTGGAGGACCCCAGCCTCGTCAACTTCCCTCCCCCTCTGCCCCCTCTCAAAGCCTTCTGGGATGCTCGCGCTCTGGGCTTTGTCGTCCTCTGGGTCTTATTCCAGGTTCTGCTCTACGCCGTGCCTGTCGGGAAGGTGAGTGAGAGCTGTGCCGGCGAGAAAGCTTGAATGAGTTAAGAGAAATGAAGTCTGTGTCGTTGCATAAATGTAGTCTCCCCCCTTCTCCAGTGTACGGTAGTGTGTAACGTTACCACTAGGGGGTGTTCAGGCGGCCCACCTCTGGACTTACTGTCTCAAACAGCAGAGATTCTTGATAGGGCACATGACTTTTTCTGTGTTCACTCTGGCAGGGATGGGAATTGGATTAGTGGTCAGGAGTCACAGTTAAAGAAATTCTCTGGAGCGAAAGGAGTTTACTCTCTGCTCACCTTCATGTTCTTCGGTTGGCTCTTTATTTAGATCTCCTCAGAATGTCTTATTTACATATACAGAGCCAAACAACCTCAACGGTTCAACAAACAGTCAGAAGTGTTTTATTTTAGATATAAAAGCAGGATGAGCATGTGACTCCATTATCCGGTTATCTAGACCCCTCATTTCAAATAAATCCTCATCACTAGGAAAAAGGCCCAAATTTCATCAGTTATTGTTCATCAAACAATAACGAAGATCAAAGTCTTTTGTTAATTTATTTTTATTTTTGCTTACAGCTTGCGTTATTAAATAAATCATTTTAGCTCTTACCTGTCGATAGACACCAAGGTGAGGTTTATTTTGAGGATGTGATTCAGGACTGGCTTAATTTAAAATAACCAACAGGCAGAGGAAGTTCTTAAGCACATGTGAGCGAGTGACCCTCAATCCTAACATCTGAAAATGTGTTTTTGGGTTGCTGTTAATCCCCGTTTCTTTCTTGTTCCTCTCCTCCAGCTGAGCGACGGTCTGCCACTGAGGTCCGGGGAGACGCTGAAGTACAGAACCAATGGTGAGTCCGTCGCACCGCAACCTCCTCTCATCCTATTTACAGACGCCTCCAGCCTCCCCGGCATAAATTCACTTTATGTGACATGTTTAGTGATGCAATTTCTTAACCACCATTCATTAATCCTGACCGCCCCGGGCTCAGAGCTCATTATCCTGATTGATACAGGGACAAGGCTACTCCAGCAGTTTAAACTGAATTTCCCCGCCTTTTTCCCCCAAATCCCTTCTATGCTCCGACTTTGCGTCACTCCAGGTTTCTTTGCCGTGGCGGCGAGCGCTCTAGCAGTAGCTGCGGCCGTGAACCAGGGTGTTGACCTCACCTACATCCACAGCCACTTCCTGCAGCTGGCTGTGGCCTCCCTCCTCGTCTCCGTCCTGCTGAGTGTCTACCTGTACGTCCGATCTCTCTATGCTGCTCCAGCCCACCTGGCGCTGGGGGGGAACTCTGGTAAGGGTAAAGAGCTATCTTATTCATATACTTATTAATTATTACTTATTACTTATTTTTAATTTTACTTCTGAATCTCCAGGCAATACAGTTTATGATTTCTTCAAAGGACGTGAGCTCAATCCCCGCATCAAAAACTTTGACCTGAAGTTCTTCTGTGAGATGCGCCCTGGTCTGATTGGCTGGGTGAGTTATATCACGTCAGCACACAGATGAAGTACTTCCAGTACAGTATTATACTATAGAATGTAATATCGTCTTTGAGTAGACGTAGTGCGCCCTCTGGTGGCCGCACGTGGAACTCATTTATCATCTCTGGCATGGCATCAATTCTTCAAACAATTTGTATTTGCTCCTGATTCCTTTTCTCTTTTTTTTTTAACTTCATGTACATTCAAGCATATCTATATTGAAAACTTATACACAGCTATTTTTTACTTAAACAAAATACCTAGAAAAAAAAACCCATTCAAAGTTCAGCAAACATACATGGAGAGTATAGTAATGATTATTGTTTTTTTACTTCATGTAACATGGCAATATTACAGAGTATTTCTATAATACACAGCCGTTTCTTTTACTTCTGTCACATTTAAAAAACACTAAAATAAAAACAGACTTTCCAAGGAGGTTATCTGAAGAAGTCTCTTGAACCCAAACTGAATTTTTCCAACATTTGTTTTAATGATTTTAATTTTCTTGTGATTTTTGTCGTTAATGTTGACTTTAAGCTTAGACTCTGAAAGAACTCCAGCTTTAGAACATTCAAAGGTTGATGGTGACGTCTTCATGCTCCTGCTGTTTACACGAATGGCTGCATCACAATTATGAGTGTGGCTTTCGTCTCTCGTTGTTCAGTGTTTGATCAACTTTGCGATGGCGGTGGCTGAGATGAAGCAGCAGCGTCTGGATGCTCCATCTTACTCCATGATCCTCGTCAACCTCTTCCAGCTTCTCTACGTGGTGGACGGCCTCTGGAACGAGGTACCAGAACACAGATGAGTTTTAACAGTGGTGTTTTCTCACAAGTATTTCCCAGAAGGCATCGGATGAAGGGTTGATCAAAAGTTACCTTTGTTGGCTGGACTAGAACATCTTCGAAACAAAACTCTGCTGTCTAGGCCGATGGGTGACCGCTGTGTCTTCTTGTCTCCTCAGGAGGCCATCCTGTCCACCATGGACTTGATGCATGATGGTTTTGGCTTCATGCTGGCATTTGGTGATCTGGTGTGGGTTCCCTTCACCTACACTCTGCAGGCCTATTACCTGGTCAGCCACCCAAACCCCCTGAGCCCCCCCGCAGTCGCTGCCATCGTCACACTCAAGTGTAAATATTTCTTTATGTTAATCTTTTACCTTTGGTCTGTTATTCCCACAGAGATGAATTCACTCCCAGTTTTGTGAAGTTCTAACTTACGTTTTCTCTTGGTGTCTCTGTCTTTCAGTCGTTGGCTTCTACATCTTCAGGAAGTCCAACTCTGAGAAGAACGCCTTCAGGAGGAACCCATCAGACCCCAAACTGTCTCGTAAGTCAGGAAGGGAGGGAGGGAGAGGGATAAGAGTGTAGGGAGGGAGGCAAGGGGTGAGAAAGGGAGCTAGGTAAACGGGGAATGAGATAATCTGCCTACCCTCACAGACCTTAGTGCGAGGAAGAGCTGGATTGGTTTTGGGAAAGGTCGGTTGTATACTTCGGGTACTTGAGGGAGTGTGATCTCCAAATGTGTGTGTGGTGCTGTGTATGACTGCGTGTGGTTAATAAAGGATCATTTATTATTAAAGGTATTCGGGCAATAGTTTCTCAAACATTGTGTGTGTCGCGTTTAACCCACTAGGGAAAGCCCTTTTTGTTTGTGTCCCACTCTGCTCCTCACTGTGACCTTTCTCTGACCTGCAGATCTGAAGACCATCCCCACGGCTACAGGGAAGAGTCTGCTGGTGTCTGGCTGGTGGGGCGTGGTCCGCCACCCCAACTACCTGGGAGACCTCATCATGGCTCTGGCCTGGTCCCTCCCCTGTGGTGAGTCGGATCTTTCTGTTCCACCACAACTCTTCACATACTTATTAAAGCAGCCCAGACACATCAGAGGCCCCACGGGGGGCTTTAGGCTTCATGTTTGAGGACCTAACATGGAAACATGGTGGTGCTGAGGAACCATCTACAATCATCTCATGGACGTGTAGGGAGGTTCTCCTCCGCCGACTGCTTTTAGAACCTTCATAAGCGTGGAGGAGAATATCCAGGAGACTTTTGGATAAGAGCCTGATGCTCTGTCTTCCTAAATATAGATATGGTGAAGTTCATGAGTTTGATTCTCAAGGAGGTGCTTAGTGTTTCCCTTTTATCCCTACATTACGGGTGGTAGGTAGTCCCTCCACATCTCCTCAAAAACAAAGTTTCTCCCGGGTTCAGGGGGTCCAAAGGAGTTTGGTTCATGAGGCAGGATTCCCATGGGGTCTTGAAAGGTTGAAATATGGTTCTGTTCCCTTCAGGGACTTAAAGGTGCGGCGTGTGAAATTTGGTGACATCTAGTGGTGAAGGTCCAGATTGATGGACTCTTACTAATTACCTCCCTGAACAGTTGTGGACATTATGAGATCCCCCTCACATTAACCCAAAAACAAAAACTGTTCCGTGGTTCATTTTCAAATTTTATATCCCCATAAACCTTAGTGCGAGGAAGAACTGGAGTGATTTTGAGAAAGTTCAGTTGCATATTTCTGCCACTTGGTGGAGCTTCATCTCTGAAAGTGTTTGAGGACTTCAATCGGGGGTATTACTTGTATAACGCAGTGGATTGGGGGGCTTTGGAGGGAATGTCCTTGCTGTCGGGGAAGACATGAATTTAAGTACCACAGATCATGAAACAGGACAATTCTGACTTTAAAGGAACGATGGCGTGTTTTTTCCACTTGATACTCGACACTCATTAAAACCTTGTGTGTTTGTTCTTTCCTCATCTTCCTCTGTTCCCGCCCGCCGGCCTTCCTCCCGCTCAGGCTTCAGCCACCTGCTGCCGTGGTACTACATGATCTACTTCATCATCCTGCTGGTGCACAGAGATTCCAGGGACATGAGCGAGTGCAGGAGGAAGTACGGCTCAGCGTGGGACGAGTACTGCCGGACGGTTCGCTACCGGATCATCCCCCGCATCTACTGACCCGCCTGAACCACGGGCTCTCCCGAGCCGGGGCCGTTTTTGACCCAGTGTTTTGGCCGCGATGGTTGATTGGGTGGGGGGAGGGGGAGGAAACGAGAACGGATTGAATGGCTGAAATATTTTTGTAAAGCAAGAATTTTTTTCAAAGCTAGTCCTGGAGCGAAGGTGTTAGCAGTCATTCTGTGATGTCAAAATAAGACGCGGGTCATTGCCGTTCTTATGGATGCTTTGAAGATTTGCCTTTTGAAAAACAAAACTATGTACTTTTCAATATTAGTTTATGAAATAATTGTGATGGGATGTCATGTTAGGATGTATATTTTTGTATAGACATATTTGTTTTTATACGACGGGAAAAATCTCACCGCTCAGCCACAGCGTCTAGCGAAGGTTTTTTAATTTTAGAGGGCGTGGAACTAGGAGCCACAAACTCGGATAAATTCAGATAGTTTTGTCTTCAGTGATTTTTTGTTGTGTATAATTTTTTTCTAGAGACGTAGCTTTGATTTGAGAGTGTAAATTGATGTGTTTTTTTTTTAAGAAAAAAAAACGCACTAATATGTAATCAGTTCCAAAGTGTGTTTGATTTGGTTTTTACTACCTCGGGTTCACACAGGGTCCAGATGTATGAGCGTCAGGACTCCAAACCGGCTTCACCTCCGGCTCGTTTCTGGAGTTAACTGGTTTCTGTGTTTATCTGCCATCACATCGTTGAGCTTAAGATCAAACGTGACAGGAAGGTTCTAACGTGACGAGTCGCTGAGCTGTTAGTTTTAATCTGCAAATATACATATTTGTGCTTGTGCGGCCGAAGACGAGTAAGAAACTGAAGGCTTGTGCTGAATGACATGTAAATAAATGCTTTTATCAAACTGTTATTCTGACAGATGATGTGACGTTTGTCAGAGATTTAACGAGGCTTTTTAAGGTAACCACCTCATTTATACACCTATTTAAACCTTCAAAACCTCTTTACTGACTTACACAAACAAATGTTGATACATAAAATTAAAGCTTACAGTATTTCTTCTGGAGACGTTCATTTGTGAGTTTGTTGACAGGAGAAGTTAAACCTAAGCTTCTCAGACGAGGCAGCAGGAACAGGTTGTTGTAGGTGCATAGAGCGCCCTCGTGTGGACATACGTGGTATTTTGTCTCATTTTGGGTCCATTATCCAACTGAAGAATACTAAACTAATCCTGTTAGCATTAACTGGAGGTCTTTAAATGATGGTTTAGGGGCTCGTCTGGGACATTAATGGGCAAACAAGAAAAACAAAACCCAGTTTTAAGGTGACGGCGGCAGCGTTGAGATTTTTACTACAACTCTGGGTGAACGACTGAATACCAAGTACATAAATGCTACGTGTTTTGTGTTTTTCGTGCGTTGCCCCTGTGTCACACCCTATATATTCCGCCTCCTTCAAAATAAGAGCACTGCAAAGACATGATCCACCATCGTATCAAAATGTCATTCAGTGAGGCTGTTAAAAAACAAACGTTTTCATGCACTACTACTACTGCCATCTAGTGGCGACAGACATTTATCATGAAATTCTGATCAGAGTTTATTTTCAGTTCTATGTAAAGACATCAAGCAGACTCAAGAGGATCCTTCCAGATGGGTTTCCAGATGTTCAGTTGCAGCGGTCGGTGCCGCAGCATTTGGCAAAGGCTCCAGGTGTCTTCATGAAACCCTGACACACGGTAAAGTTCATGCACTGACGGAAAGAGTTGCCTGGAATCAAAAAGCAGAGGAGATCTGAGTGAGGCAGCTCCACAGCAGGACATTTAAATCAACATGGAGACAATACTCATGTGTGTGTGCCTCAAAAACACACCTATAAATGTAGTAGTTGGTGTGATATAAAGTTGTTTATTTTGAGATATAATACAGTAACATTTTAAGGTGATTGCTGTTCCCATTGGACAAATTTTACAATAATTTCCACAGCTAGTTTCTACCATTATATTACAGTAACTGGCTGAAGAAAAGGAGCGGGGTTCTCAGAGTGACTCCGATGGATTTACAATAACATCAAATAAAATGTAATATTCTAATAATGACGTAATTTAATTTCACATGGAGGAACTCACTGCATGGAGCTTGCAGGATGATTGCACCACAGGCGTTCTGAAGTTCTGAACACCTCTGGGTCCTGGCGGGGGTGCAGAGGTCACACCCATTTGAAAAACAGTAGTTACACAGTAGTGCCTCTCCTGTGAACAACACACACACAATCATTGAGGTGTTAAAGGAAGTGAAAGAAGACGATCTGTAGAGGAAGGAGTCATCTGCACGGGAAACCTCCAAACACATTTGTGCTCCAGATTCCTGGTGTAATAGATTACATCTAAATAAAGATGTTAATAAAGAATTAAGTAAAATCAATATAAATTCATATAGGACTTTATATTGATATCAATGAATTATAAATAGGTAACTGTACATATTTTGTATTAAATTGCTGTCGTCAATAGTAACAAGCATATTATATTGTAAATTAAATACGTTCATTATGATACTACTACTACTAATAAACTCATAAGAAAATTATAAGTGTTATTTCATAATAACGCATAGAATAATAAATAAAATCTAATATACTGATAACCTGCTCATTAAATATCTACCCAGTTACACGTTTATATAAACAGATTAATTGGACTTGTTATGAAATTTAAAGAAACCCCTCGGTCATATTTAATTACTCTACAGTTTATTTGGCGTTGATGTGTAAGTTATTGTAAGTAAAGATCTGTACCTACCCTGAGAGAGGCTCAAAAGGAGGAGGATGGTAAACGCTGCTCCTCTCATTTTTTGACTTTGTTTTTTTATCTGTTTTTGGGGAGAAACAAAAATCATTTAAATATTTTAGTCAGGAACCAAACTGGAAACATTCAGCAATGACGTCATTCTTTTCGTTTCGGAGGAATATATTTATATATATTTAATTTTTTTTTAAATCACCATCAGTGACATTGATAACTATTATTTGTCGACAAACAGAAGAGGAAGTCAAACATAAAAAACAGGAATCAACTGTTTCCTCACGCTCACATTCAGTTTACTCAACAAATCCTGTTTCTTCAGGTGAGGTCAGGTGATGAAATCAACAGTCAGAAACAGCCATTAAAGATTCACTGAAAGTCAGAGATCAACGATTTCAGTCACACTCCGGTTCATAAATGTACAAAATCTAAAAATCTAGTAGTTATGACACGAATATCAAATATCAGCCATCATGCTGGCAGGAAGTCTGCAGCAGGAAGTGTGGATCCATCCGCAGCTTTGACTGAATCATACGCGGTTACCGATGTAAAATAAATGAATTAATCTCCACCACGACTGAGAGCCAATAATAATAAAGAGAATAATATCTTTGATCCCTTTAAAGAAAGAATTATTCTCCTTGACTTCCGGCCTCCAACTTTATGCATAACTATTTCTCAATTATCTACCTCTTTTTTTTTTTTTAAATTACTTTAATTTTCCAAAATACACAAGTTTTGGAAAATGATACAATTTGAACAAAACTGTAAATGTTCAATTAATCAATAAATAGACGGATCACAGAATAGAAATAAATTAACAGAAGACCCTTCGAATTATTTTCTGCAAAGTGACCCACTGAATACAATAAAATAAAAAAATACTTCTATGAAAAAAACTAATTTGTTCAATTTACATTGATTTTATCTTGTCAACTAGTCCCACAAATGATTTGATCTAAATCAAGATACAATTTTTAAGTTGAGCTACACTTAATTAAAGAAAAGTAGATCTGGATCAGGACCAGTTATATTTTATGATGAAGATAATATATTAACATAAGTATAATTATTATATTAATAACAATTCTACTATTCATAATATTAAATAAAAACAAATCATTGTCAATACATGATATTAAGAAGTATCTGCTCATCAGTTTCTGATTTATTTATGATTAAAGTGGAACACTTAAAAAAAAATATAACTACTTTAAAGTTATTTTCTTTCCTCAATGTAGAAAATTAAACATTTTTTTTCTCCATTTTTAAAAAAACTTTTCCATGTTTCCAGCCAATGCATTTAAACATAATTTCTGTAGATTTTCATTATTTAATGTCTAAACTGAACCGAAAACGCAGCGACGTTTGCAGATAGCAACACCTTTTGAAATAGGACTAGAGAAAAAAAACAACTTTGGTTCGATGGACTAATTTTTGCTTAATCTTTTATTTATTTTGTTGTTTAGAATGATGCAAAAACTACCGTTGAGGAAACCCTGCAGAGCCTCAAAGTACCGCTGGTGAAGTGGACCCCCGTTTGCTACAACACATTAAATCTCCTTTGGTGTCTTAATCATTCAAACATAAAAATTACACTTTTCATTGAGTTTAATTATCGGTGTAATCTGCTGCCTTCATAAACAACTTTAGTTTTCTACTGCAAACAAGATAAAACCTTTTAATTACGGAAATAAACCCAGAAAACAGATCAAGGATAATCTAATCTAAACCTGCTTCCAGATGTGATCTATAAACATTACCGACATCGACCTTTCAAAGTAAAAGTCACAGATCAGATAAAATAAATCAAGTTGCAGTAAGATAAAACAAAATATGTTTGGATGAAATAAGGATAAACTGGAATGAAACAAGACAAAATAAGATGGGTTCAAATGAGATCAAAGAAGCTAAAATAAACAGAACAGAGATGAGAGTCTTGGAGTGTGGAGGTAACAGACTACAGATCCTACTGCATGAAGACAAAAAAGTGGTCGGAGAGGACAGCCGTTACCTGGATCTCAGGTGTTCCAATCTGTCCTTCTCTTCTCAAAAGATCTGCTGCCTCCATCTCGGCTCCTTCTTTAAATACCGATGTGAAACCGGTTTCTGACCTCAGGTTGCAGCACGCCGCCGCCAGTTGCTACATACTGGAATCTACATGGGGGTCAGGATTTCCCTCCCCCCCTTGAGAGAGTGGCACAGCCTGGCTTTCTGAATCAGGTTTTTGAATAAGTGACACATTCAGGAACACACACCTCTTCAGCTCTGCTGGTGTTCAGGTTTCTATAGAACCTGAACAGGTATCGGGGTTGGGTTGTGCTAAAAGGGAAATCAGCCATTTGTTCCGCCAAACAGAACCAGTTTACCAAAACACAACATAAATTGCACATAATCCTTATTGCACATACAAAATATTGCACAAGACACGTATTGTAAACAGTAAAGACGTACAGCATAAATAATATATTGCACATTGCCAACAGCCTCAAACCGATTCGTTTAAAAGTTTGATGGAGAACAAATGAGTTTTTAAAACTTTTAAGACTTTGCAGTGAGGAACTTGTTTATATTAATCTAGGCAGAAATCCGGTTATGATTAAGTTTAAAGTCTTTTACTAAACAGTCAGAATTCACATTTATTGCACTTTTCATATTCAATTCTGACCATTAAAAGAAAAACTCTTGGACTTTCTGAGCTTAGACAATTACTATTTCCACCAAAATACATTTTATTTTAAGGACAAACTAGTCCTACACTGTTGTCACCGACAGCAAGGCTATATCTCCGAAAAGCCCCCAACCCCCCTGATTGAACTCCTCAAATTAAATGTGAAGTTGATTTCATCTGAAAAACACCTCCCCCTAGTGAGTAAAGTATGATACAGAGAACGTAGATCTCCTTGAGTGGATTCGTACAGTCGGCCCCCAGTTTGGACTCAGTCGGACCAAAAGTTGAAAAGTTACGCCCCAAACACTTTCGGAGATAAAGCTCCCTAGTGCCGGAAATATACAGCTGGCGTTTCCCAAAATCAATCCAGTTCTTCCTCACACTAAGGTCTATGTGGGGATCAAATCTGGAAATGATTAAAAAGAAACAGATTTTGAGTCATCGCATTAACACGAAGGATCGGCGGCAGAGATGATGACTCAGTAATATTCCCTGACCTTTCGGGATGTGAATGTTCCAGAGCAAACAAAAACCTGTTCAGTGTCATCTGGTTCCTCAAAGGGTCTCATCTGGTTCCTGGTGGTCCGTCTGAGACCTTTCCAGACTGGAGCATATGTCAGGAGACAGGACATCGGCACTTCTTAGAAATCCTCACCACTGGCTTTTATTTCTAGATGTAAGAAGTTTCTGTAGTTTGCCTCGGTCATACACTGTAAAACCCAAACGCTCAAATCAATTCATTAAAATAAGCCGTGAAAAACTTGATGTGTTTAGCATCTTGAGTAGCAGTAACTTTTTTTTCTTCCCTCTGTGCTTCATCACACTCAATTTATGATGAATATGGACTTTCTTGCAAATAATGTGAACTGGGACTTAAGTTACAAATTAAAATATAGTTAAAAACTCTAATTAATTAATTGGAATAAGTAGAGTTAAACCTACAAAATTGACTTTGGACTCCTTCTAACGCTAGAATAAACTTGTAATCAACCAATTACCCGAAGTTATTTGAATGTATTTCGCAACAACTTTTGGGACACCATTAAGAAATTCTGCTTAGGGCACCCATTCGAGAAGCCCTGGATGCTATTTGTCCTCTTCTAATGCCTGACATCCACAAAAACCCTTAACAGCCCAACTTACCGTTTGGCTCCAGTCCTGGAGAAACTTCAGGAGGTCCAGAGAAGAAACCAGCGGCAGAGGTGAAAAGAATTCTGCTAATTAGTTAATGATTCTCACACTTGTCGGTCTCTGACGTCACTCCCCCTTTTGTGTCACGTCTCAGCACTGACTCCTGCGACTAAAACAAGCTGTATGTTTGAGAATCTTAGGTCTGAGCTTTACATTTTTATTCTGTTTATTTCATTTTTTTATATTTTTATCTGTTACTTTGAACTCCTGGCGAACAGATGTTGTTGTTCTAAATAAAGCTTGGAAAAAAAAGAAGTACTGAGTCATCCGCAATTCTGGCCAATCACAACAATTACTAGTGACGCTGAATTGACCAATCAGAAAACGGAACTCATCATAACAGACGGAACACTTTATTGACAGTTAAGACACCAAAATTCCTAGACAGGCCGTTTAGTGATATTTTCGGAATGTTCATCAGAGACTAAGAGTTTCATCGCTGTATCAACTGATTTAAATAAAGAATCACCCGCCGTTTCACATATTTGTTATCACGCTTAGCTTCCGGGTCATGCGGTCATATGACTCAGAATAAAACCTTCATTAACATCTTGAAAACAACAAATGATACTTAATATTGCATAGGGAGTTCACATTATTGATAAACGCATCATATTATATCTTAATTACATTGCCTTTATATCTGCTCTTTGACCGAAGTGTACATGTCGCCATGGCAATACCGGAAGTTATTGAAGTTATAGTTAGTGTGTGATTTTCCATGGGTGGATAATAGTTTTATCAAGCAGGTGTAATACACCTGGGTTGCTGTGGATTCGGCCACAGTGTATGCTTAGGTCATTATTGGGGTCGTTTGTTGTTTTCATCCACTGTTTCTCTCAAATATTTGGCGCTTTGCCTAACTTCCGGTTCTTGAAGGCGCATCGCCATGGCAACGGCAATATAGCTGCTCGTTTTGCCTTGACAACGGCTAAATTATCTCGTAATTTGGAGATATCGGCCAAAAATAATGATCTGCCCCCATGTCAGTTCTCGTCTTCCATAAATTCCTTAAATCCTTCGTAGTAACTCAGCTAGAAAAGCTGGTTTGAAGCCCGATTATGGGCCTTTTGAATATAAATACTCTATTACTGTTTAGATTTGTTAATGTAATATTGCACGATAATTACCGTTGGCATCAAAGAAGATCTTCTTATGAAAGAAAATACATATTTAATACAAGTACATAAATTGCCTATGGATGCATAAATTGTTGGTAGAGATTATTTTGCTTGTTTGTCAAATGAATGAAAGGCTGGAGCTCAGTGACAAAATTCAAGGTGAGATACAATACCAGATAATCACATAGAATGTAATACAATGTTTATACTGTCTTGAAAAGGATGAATTATAATTGAGTTTACATATATTTCATTGCATATTTACTACAGCTCACCACACATCCTGCACCAGATAAAAGTAGGGAAAAAGTCATATTTAAGTAGAAAAAACATCAATGAATGAAACAAAACTCAGAAATAAGGGAACAAAAATTAAGTAAAAACAAAAATGCAAAAAGAGGATAAAAGCTGTAAAGATGCATTTCTTAAAGCAAATGTAGATCCTTGTCTACCTACAGTAAGAGCAAAAGGTATATATACAGATAATAATAAGGCCAGTGGTTGAATCAAACAAAAATAATAATAAGAGCAAATTAACATTAACATGTAATAAACCAGATAAACTCAGTCCAAATGACTTAAAGCATAAAACCTCTGTGCAGCCACAAATATAGTAATGTCTGACAGATTGGTCATAAATCATGCATATTCTTACTTTAATTTGGTTTTGGATGCTACGGATCATTTTAAGAAGCAGGTTAAGTATAATAATCAAAGAAAAAAAAAACATTTTCAGGGTAGAGAGGTTTAAATATCAGAATTACTTCTTTGAAAAGACACTGTTTGGCGATATTCACTCTGCTATAATCACAGATCCAGCCCCATCAGTGAAAAAGCAAAGGCATGGACCGAAAGGCATCAGGTGTGTTTTTATTTACGGAGGACTAATGCTGCCGACGTTGCTGCCGTCCTCACTCGTATTTGTCAATAATATAATTGCGGTTCTCAGTCGTGACCTTTAACCCTGCAGGGCCAAATGAATAAAGGAAAAAAACATTTGAATATGTTTATGGCAGAGAGGTTTAACATTATTCCTTTTGAGTTTTCTCTCTGATCAGACATTCTTAGATTATTTTCACTCTGCTAGAAACACGCACAAAGTTTGATTGAAAGGCATCAGGTGTTTTAATCATAATAAAATATAAATATATATGAAGGAATAATTCTGCTGACTTTTGTACACACTTGTTCAGGTGATAATTGTGGTTCTGAGAAACTTCCATAAGCTTCGGACTAGGAGAAGGTTCTGTAAGACTTTTTCAGTTTATTAAAATGAAACACGGCTGGATGGAGACAGACGGTGGGAAGAAGTACTCAAAACTGCACTTTGAAAATATTCCACTACAAGTAAATGTGTTGCATTCAAAACTTTACTTAAGTAAAAGAATCAAAGTAATGTCTAGAGAAGAGGATTAAGGTCACGTATGGCTATGTGAAATTCATTTTGGGAATTCTGACTTCAAACCCAGAATTCTAGAAGAATGGTGTATTCTGAGGATAAAGTCCGAATCCTGAGTTTAAAGTCCGAATTCTGAGGGGAAAAAAGTCAAAATTCTGAGATTAAAGTTAAAATTCTCAGGAAAAAAAGGCAAAATCCTGATAGAAAAAAATCCTGATAGAAAATTTGATAGAAAATTTGAAATTCTGAGATTAAATTCAGAATTCTGAGAAGGTAAGTCAGAATTTCCTCCAAAAAATCTTGCACAGCCAGATGTGGTCCTGATCATTTTTTACTGTAAAATATGAAAATGAAAATCAAAACAAAGTCAAATTACTGATTGTCCAGTCGAGTGGATCCTTTAAGTGTTTAACTCTCATATAAGATATTTATCGATTCATATTCCTGTTGTAAATGTTAAAAGTTGAAGGTTGCGAAAAGTAACTAAGTACATTTACTCAGCTACCGTTCTGAGGTACACATCTGAGGTAGTTTCAGATTGTATAACATGTTTACCGTAAATAATATACCTGCAGCATTAATACAAATCTGTGTTTCCGCTGCAGATGATAAAATAGGAGGTAATCTGATTACTTTACGCTGTAGATTACTTTAATCTGTTGGTAACTGCTGCTGTTGGACGAATGCAGTGGAGTAGAAAGTTTAAGGTGGCAGCAAATGAAAATACTCAAAGTACAACTACCTCACATTTGTACTTGTACAGTAATTGAGTAAAAGTATTTAGTTACTCTACAGATGGCAGAGGTGGACCTAGTATTCACATCCGTTACTTTGAGTAAGAGCACTACAGACACTACACTGTAAAACTACTCCACTACAAACGAGTGCAATCAAAACTTTCAGTAATAGTAATGAAGTATTATCAGTACAATATACTAAAAGTATCAAAGTAAAAGTACTCACGGGTGGAGTAGAGTAGTTTCTCACAGCGGTTTTGGATTACTATTACTGCTGCATTAATGTGAAAGTCTGTTTCACTGCTCTAGATGTTAAAAACGGAAGTAAGTAAGTATACTCAAGTAAAGTATAAGTACAGTACTTGAGTTAAAGTACTTAGTTACTCCCCACCACTGCCTGAAGGCGCCAGACACACGACAGCAACAGGAGAAGATTTCAGTTCATTCTGGTCTTCAAGCAAATCAAATCAAGAGTTCAGGTGAAGGTCGGCGGATCACAGCGATAAGTATGACATCACCCACAAAAATGACAAAATAAATACAAAACATCAAACAAAGCTGCAGACTGAAGGCTGAGGGGATGATTGACAGGTGTCAATGATCACACTCGTCCTCATGGGTGCTCAGTCAGAAAGGTGTGGTAGATCTTTAAAGAGAGGAACTACAGGTTCTAATGTTTTGGTCCTTTTTAGAGAGCGTGAGGCGTCGTTGCCACGGTGACAAACTTCATTCTCCGTTAGAGGACAGGAACCGTTTGAGCCTCTTCCACCGTCATCATCTTCACAACTTCTTAAAGTTATGTCACGATAAAAGTGTCAAATACTGAAAATAATAAAACAAAAAAAGAATATATATATAAAGAATAACTTTAAAATGTCACTCTAAAGAAATACTGTCATCATCATCATCATCATCACCCTCAGTTCATCCACATGAAGATAAAAAAAAACTGAGATGATCTGTTCCTCATCAACCAGCAGATCCATCACTGAGTGGACGGGTGGAGGGAGGGGCGGATGGACGGAGAGGCGGATGGACGGACGGAGGGACGGGCGGAGGGGCGTGTCTCTGCCGGATAAAAGTTTTAATTTTCAAGAAATAATTTCATGCTTGTGGAAATATGTGTATACACTCTAAAAAATGCTGGTTTATTTCAACAAGCCAAATGCTGGGTTGATGGTGCTGGGTAACAGGTTGAGATGGTGGTTTGGAATGGCCACCTACACTGTAAAATAAAATTTAAAAAAAGAATGGTTCACTGGTAACACTAAACTAAACATTTAAATGAAGTAGTATGGAGTTAAAAAGTTTAAGTTTTAAATACTTTACATTTAATTGTGTCAGCAGTGGAAATATTTTTTAAGTAAAATCACCGACAAGTCTCATTTTGCAGTGTTTAAGATTTGTCTTAATAAACTGCAGGGATGAAATAAAGTCAAATCAATCAAACTTCAAAAACAGCATAAAAAAAACAAATATTCATTTATTGCTATATATTTTAATTTGGAAAAAAAAAATCTTTTTGAAAGAGATTTTAAGAATTTCCAAAGCTGTAATTTCTCCTTTCTGTGGTTTTGAGCTCTAATCGTGCACTGTAAAAAGAAAATAGATAAGAACTTAAAGAAATTACTTCAACTATTAACACTAAATTATGTTAAGTTTTTTTTTTTGGGTCTGACTGATTAATTTAAGCTGTAAATACTTAATTTAATAGAGTGTTATTGGTTGAAGAAATTTATTTGAGTTCAACAACAATTTTCTTTTTACAGTGCATGATTGCAGTAAAAAAAACTGTAATTCTTCAAATCTATATAAAAAACTTACGTTTTTACGCTACTGTTGTGTCGTGGCGGAGGATTGCGTTTTATTTTCATCATTTTATAGCTTTTGACGTTAATCATTCTTAATACATAAAGTTGAGATCAAATAAGCCAGGTTCATACTACTAACTCAGAATTTGGGTTTTAGTTCAGCTTTTTGACGACTTTAACGGAACCACTCAAACAATTTTTACCCATTTCAGGTAGAAAAGATGAGGGTCGAACACAGAACTAAACCCTGCTGGGTTAAAACATTCCTTTTTCAGATCCAGCACTCCACTAACAAAATAATCCAAACTAGGTTATTTTCAACCCAGTAGTTTTTAGAGTGTACATATTAAAGAAATGCTGGATAGAGGCTGGTTGGAGACAGGTTGGGTTGGTTCGACTAAACATCAGGTGAAAAATAGTGACCCAGAGCCTCATTGTTTGGTTGACACATCCGTAACCACGGCGACGCAGATGTCACAAACATTCCTTAAACAAAAAGCTTCTTAAGCTCCTTTAAGCTCACTTTTTTTTTTTTTTAAAGTCATAAAGTGCTAATTTCCAGCTATTTTATTTATTACTAGATATTCATTTATATTCCGTAACACTGTAAAAACATCCTGATTTGAATTAAGCATGTTCTGATAACGATGTCAAACAACTTAGTGTGAGGAATATTGCTCTGTTTTCGGCAAAGTAGGAATTTTGATTTTTTTTTGTTGTTGTTGTTGTTGTTGTGGAATTACAAATAACAAGGGAATTGCGCATATTTTTTATTTCTATTTCTCATTTCCCAAGTTAATCAAAAAAAAAGATTTATTTTCAAAAATATGAGGAAATTTTCGTTTTGTATTCCACATAATTTTTCTTTTAAGCGGAAATTTGTCTGGTTCTTATACCGAGGCAAAAACTATATTTTATTTCTTTTTTTCATTCATATATTATTCCTTTAGGGCCTTTTTTTTCCAAATAGAATATCTTAGACACTCTAAATTTAACCATAAAATGACAAATAGTTTGAAGAAGCATATTCTTCGACATAAAAAGAAATAAAACTTATACAATTATTTCATGATGAAATGTTGTTTTCCGTGGAAAACAGTCAGTTTTAATTAAATTAGCTCAACATTTTTGGTAAAAAAAAGTTTTTAGAAAACTTTTTGAGCCTTGTGATTTTTAATTGGTTGAATCAAGTTACGTAATTCTGTTTAACGCGCTATAATATGTCGAATAAATGGAATAGATCTTTCTCAACAGCCGTCGTCACAGCCTCCTCCTCGGTGGCCGTCCTTTGACCGGTGGTGTCCCCCAGGGCCCCCTCCTCGGCCCCTTACTCTTCAGAATAAAGACGCTGCTACTGGGTCACATTATAAACAGGTTCAGTCACATTTCTCGATAAGAAATTAAGACTCAAAAATGAGCTCAACCAAACAGTTTAGTTGGCTATTTTAACTCCATGAAATAGTCATCTGCCCCATTTTTGATTGGGTCGGTTCATTTTTGCCGTTTTCATTTCGCCGTAACCAAAACCTTAACGCACGACTGTTTTAAACGGATTAGAAGAATGAAAATGGGCTTCAGACGTGGCGGATGTCAGACGTTCCTACTTTTCTTCAAGCTTTCCTGTTTCTGGGTCTCGTTGCTGAGCTCAGCTGAAGTCACAGATATGAGAAGGAGGATGAAGTTTCATATCTAAATGTTGGATAGTTCCTAAACTGTCATGCTAATTCTTTAAATATATTGCATATAATCCATGACACAGACCCATTTAAGGTTTCTTAGGTATTAAAAAAATATCACTAATATCGTATTAATTCTGTTTTTGTTTTTTTTAAAGGAATATAGACCATGAAAAGCATGAAATAAACTTAAACAGCCTCAAATGTGGATTTGACCATCTTTTTTTGTCTTTTTCTTTTTTTTTTTATATAGATGATGTAATAATGTTGGTTTTTCTTGAAGGTCCAGATCCTTTCCGGTTCATACGGTGTCGCTAAATTTGCACGGCAGTGAACCGGTCTGATCGGGACTCAGGTGAGTCGGTTGCATAAACGCTGCGGTTTCCTGGATCCAGCCTGGAGGACGGAGCTGCGTGTGAAATGATTGTGCTTGGAGCTGCTTCCCTTGAAGAGTGTGAGCCGATTCGAAGCCCACGTAATCCCAGAGCTTCATGATTAACAGTGACGATCGTCTCATCCCAAAGTGTCTTTGGTATTTCCTATTTTAACAAGCGTTAAGACGTGAGACCTCCGCCTGAGGCGAGGCCGGAGAAAGTAAAAGACGGAGGCGGAGGTTCCTCCTGAGGCTTGGTTGCTTCTGATTGTAGAGGCTGGTGTCCCTCATGAAGGTCTCCTGAAGGTTCCAGCCGAGACGCAGGCTAAAGAATGAATCAGCGGCTTCAGATACAAAAATGCACTCATCTCCATTTTTCCTTTTAAAGCTTCAAGTGTGCCCGCTTGCAGCTGATTGTTGGTTCAGACTGAATGAAACCATCTGATGTGTCACGTGACTTTGGCGGTTTTTTTGTTTCTCCCACGGAGGGAGGAGATTACAATCGTGTTACTCTCAGTCTGACTCTCTCCGTTGGCCCGGCGGCGTTCCTAGAGGACAGATTCTCCTGTGATGCGTTTCTCCTCTCCCTGAGCTTTCTCCTGCTCCAGCATCTTCTGGCTGACGCCCTGCTGCTTCAGAGCCTCCTCCTTCTCCCTCCTCTTGCGCCGGGCCTCCACCCACGGTATCAGACACAGCAGGGCTCCTCCCACGATCGGCGGGATGCCTGCAAGGTAGAAGGCCACGTCGTAGCTGCCGAGTCTGTCCCTCAGGAAGCCTGAGAGCAGAGACAGAGGGAGGGAGATGAAGAGGAAGTATCATTTGTATCAGTAGTATAGTAGTCGTCATGTTACTCTCTCATCTTGAATAAAAAAAAACACGGAGTAGAAAAGAAATTATTAGAAACATTGATTTATGTCGCAGTCAAAAGTATGAGCATTTAGCTCCCTCTAGTGGACACAGGTAGTGTTGGGCAACCAAAATCCCATTTAGGGTCCATTGTCTAACAAAGGATTAACTCAGGGTTTAACTCAGGGTTTAACTGAGGGTTAACTCGGGTTGAACTCCGGCTTAATACAGGGTTAACTCAAAATGCCCTGTTTGTACCCTTTTGGGTCCATTGTCTAACTAAGGATTAACTCATGGTTAACTCATGGTTAACTGAGGGTTAACAAAAGATTAACTCAGTGTTCACTCAGGGTTCCATCAGGCTTAACGCAGGGTTAAGTCAGGCTTAATCAAAATCTCATTTTTGTCCCATTTTGGGTCCATTGTCTATCCAACTGATCCACACGGAGAGTCCTCCTGGTCCTGTCCCTCAAAAGTGGTTTTAAGTTTATTTTGAGGATGTGATTCAGGTGAGGCTTTACCTAAAATAACCAATGTGGAGGATATCCTCCTTTAATGCAGCACCACCAAAAAACGAGGAACAGATAATGTTGACACACAGGGGTCAGAGGTCACCAGTTGTGGTATGGTTCACAACGACTTAATCACTGATCTGGCGGCATAATTCCGTCACAGGAGGACGGAGAACCTGCTAACAACGTGTGGGCTCCTGTATGGTGAGGGTTCTCCCACTAACTGGACCTCTTCTGAGCATGTGAAGACTTCTGGGAAGAAACCATCTCAGCCAGAGGGAAGTCGACCACAAGAATCTGCACACGGCCCCTTGAAAAAAACTAAAGTTTGTACATTAGTGATCTGCAGCTGAGTGACGTCTGTGGGGAGGATCCTGCACCTCCATGGAGGGAAAAAGACCTCCTTGTCTTTCAGGCTTCAGTCCCCCTGCTCATGACTCTCACATGACCCGACGTCCACGTCCCTGATGTTGAGCGATATCATGAGACGCAAACTCTAAACATAGACGCTTCCGCCCCGAACAGTCAGTCAACAGTATGTGCTTCTACGCTGAAGCTTCAGGGCACCAAAATAAACACTAGGTGGAGCAGAAATACCTCAGAGTGAGAAGAGGAGCAGAACAGCACTTCAAAATCTGCCCTAAGTCATTATGTTAAATTAATCCTCAAAATAAACCTAAAATATCTCCACAACTATCAGGTGCGTTTGCATCGCATTGGTGCCTAAGGAGGTAAGATCTAGACTCATTTATTTTCAGTGTCAGTAACATTGTGTGAGTAATCTGTTACTATGTGTGAGTAACCTGTAACTATGTGTGAGTAATCTATAACTATGTGTGAGTGATCTGTAACTATGTGTGAGTAACCTGTAACTATGTGTGAGTAATCTGTTACTATGTGTGAGTAACCTGTAACTATGTGTGAGTAACCTGTAACTATGTGTGAGTAATCTGTTACTATGTGTGAGTTACCTGTAACTATGTGTGAGTAACCTGTAACTATGTGTGAGTAATCTGTTACTATGTGTGAGTAACCTGTAACTATGTGTGAGTAACCTGTAACTATGTGTGAG